>JAEQML010072237.1:0-15640 GCA_016904865.1 Pissodes strobi
CTTTAATTGCTTGCATTTTTTAAATTTTTTGTTTGAGTAATCTGGTCCATGTGTCTGTAGGTACTTATAGCACAGCTTATACCGTACCGATTAGTACCGAATCAGTTATTTAACTCTCCTCGTGTTTTGAAGCAATAAAATCCAACCAATAGGAGCGTTTTCCTCATATTTTGGGCGTCTGCCACGGGCCGAATTATATGAAGGTGACTTCGTTTATTTATGAATAACGGTAACGGTCTGGTGTTATCTTTGTCTATTACAACAGTTTTCCGAATCCAAGAGACATAAACAGATGCCGCACCTGGTTGAGTCGGAAACTGAACATACCGCACAGCGTTGGACTCTCGATTTTTTGACAAGAACCAGCAGGTTACGTTCTTAGATTGGATTGTTTGTGTGTTATTATATTTGTGCTCGATTATTTATTTATTTAAGTGTGTTAACTTTTTGGACATTTAATCATTAAAGTGTTTTCATTGTTAACCATGATCGTACGTTGTTATGTCTGCAAAGGGTAAGAAAGCCAATCCAGTTTCAGGATATTTTAGTTTTCCGAACGCTGAAAGGTTGTAAGTAGATGACATTAAGTATTGAGATTAAGGTATAGTTCATTCATATCACATTGCTTGATAAATTAATATTCTACGTCGATAATTGTTTGGCTCCCTTCAGCAGGATGTTTAACTTTTTAAACTTGAGACATAAATTGTAGTTTTGTCTAACCTCTTAGCATCCCATAATAAAGGCAACCAATTTAGAACAGTCACACTAATATTACAAAGGTTGTGTGTAAATTTAATTAGAAATAAGTAGTGAACAATGTCACATACCTACAACTATATAAATGGCTTCGAGTGACGAAATATCAATTTATTAAGGCCGTTTGAGGCGATCACATTTTTGATAAAATTTCTGCCCGTAGTAAACGGCAATCTTACTTTGCGCTCGAAAAACACACAGAACTTTTTCTACAGCCGCATTTTTAAAAATTAAATGCACATTTTCCTCTATACTTATTCTGAAATTTGCATTTGATAGTCAGTTTGACATATTATGTTCGAGCATCAGGCATATTAGAACAGGAGTGCCAGCAACAAAGTAACAAACGTACGACTGTCATTTATTTATCTTCGGTTTCCATGACCATTCATAGCACGCTAGACGGAAAAAGTGAGAATTTTCTTTTCCATGTTCGCGCTAGAGCGCAAAATAAGAATCCTCGGCATCCACGGCACGAAAAATTGATATTCTATGTTCATATCAAAATATCTATATATTTATTTACACTTATAAACACCCATGAATATGGTGTTATGTAGAAATGACTGATCATTCTTGATCACGTTTACCTTTTTTTATCAATTTCACTTACATATCATGTTTAATTTAATTTACTAAAAATGTAAACTAAATTAAATCCAGTCCGTCTCTGTTGAGTTCCAGCTGGCCATTAAAACCTAACATTTTTAATGTATGAAGGGCATGCGCGAAAAATGAGGAAAGCATGAAAAAGCCAAATCTGGCTTCATCGACATCAAAGGAGCCGACGTGGAGTTAAATAACTGATTCGGGTACGGTATAAGCTGTGCTTATAGGTTGCTTTTGGTTCGTTCTGGCTAAAAATAATTTAAATTCATTCTATCCCAAGATCTCCGTATCAATATAATAGAGATTTTTTAAAAAATGTTGCATTTACTATTTGCAGAGTGCTTTTTGTACTGTTAGAAACTATTTAAATATATGAGTAAACTAAAGTTTTGATTAAAAAAATATACGTTAAAGACGAAAATATAATTAACCTTTCTAATATTTCTATACATTTGAATTTAAACACATAGAATTAATAGTTAACAAAACACGTCATTAATTTTTTTTCTTGTATATATTTCAGAATTTTAACGGATATTTAAAATTATTATATTTTTGTTTTTATTTGTATTAGTACATTTCCTACATTTTTGTAGCCTTTTGAAACATTTTTCTACAAAAAATAGAGCTTTTTAAAGAATTTTAATATTTGTCGAGAACAATCGCAGACACAATATAAGGCCATGATTATAACCAAAATATCGTTTGACATCTAAATAAATAAGTATACTGCTTATTTTGAGCAAATTAAAAATACATTGGTCAGTTCAGTTATATTTTGGGTTATTTAAATTATAAACATTTTCCCCAAAAAATTTGCTTAAAATTTTCTGGACAAATCAAACATTTAGAAGAAGCATTCAAAAAATGACGTTTCCTTACCTAGTTCTGGAGCACCATGTATGAGAAATATTAACAAAAAAAACTTCATACATGTATACTAAACTTCTATATTTTTAACTTAATATTAAAATAATACGGTTGCATGTACCGGGTGGCCAACTAAGAATGACACGCGGCTATATCTGGAAAAGTAATTGTCGTAAAGACTTACGATAAAAAAAAATGTATAAGTAAAGCGACCAAGAGAAAAATGTTGGAAATTATTTTTAAGTATCCAAAATGGCCGCCAGGGGGCGTAATAGCCATCATTAATTTCAAAAACCGTTTTTTGCAAAAATATCTTAAATTAAAGATCGTAGACTGCATCTTGCGCTTTTTTGTTAAACACTTTTTGCTCTATCCGTTAAAGTAAAGTGGTGAGGGGTGTTCGAACATTTTCCGATATAAATGTCGGTAACTTGAAAATGGCTGAACGGATCTTAATAAGCTTGGAGTCATTGAAAAGGGCTTTTCTTATCAAACGTGCTTTGAGTGGGGTGGTTGCGATTTCTTACCCAACCGCTAGAGGGCGTTTTCTGACATAACCGCAAATAAGTCAGATTTTCTCAAAAAAAAAAAAATAAATTTAACGATACCACTTTTTCTAAAAGTAAAAACAGGAGAATAAGTCAGTCAAATCCGCATCTCTCAAGCCTACCTAACCTAAAATATAAGTAAAATAAATCAATACTAGAAATAAAATAGGATTCTGGGACATTTTTTTTGGAAGACCCGTTGTTATTAAATCCTAATTATCCTTCTTTTACCACAATATATAATAATTTGCTTCCAAAATACCAAAATTATATTTAAAGTCAATAATATGAATTGAATATTGCCCTTCTGTCCACACAAAATTCGAACTTTCTTAAAGAAACCAACACTTCTACGGGTGAAAAATACATATTTTTTACAAATAAGTCCACCAAAATATTTCATACCGGGTGCCCAACTAAGAATGGCCGGCTATATCTCAAAAATTAGTTATCATAGGGCTGTGGGTAAAACCGCTTAAGGGAAAACTGTGAAATATTTTTTCCCAGAATATCCGCTAGAGGGTGTAACAGTCATAACCAACTGTAAAATGAAGATTTTCTTCGTATTTTGACTGTTAACAGGTATCGAAAATATCTGCACTTTAATTCTTACACATCTCCTGATACTTTTTGTTTGCCGAACGAAAACTAATATTTGTTATTATTGATAATAGGTATTATTTTATTGTTGCAAATTTGTTCTTTTTTAATTAAAATATCTGTTAAATAATAATATTTTTGTCATACGCTCCCAAAAATAGCTATTTTACGGACTCATTTGAGTCCGTAAAATGCTTCTTTTTAGGCCTAGTCCCTAAAAGTCGTCATGGCAACCTTTACGGACTATTCCAAAATTCCTGAATATGTCTAAATGTCAAAAATTTCGAATGACATGACCAAATTGTCAAATAGTTGCTACGATATCAAATTCTAAGCTAACTTTGTCGTACATTATGATTTCAAAAATTATGGTAAATTTGCAAATTTAGGCGTTCTGAAGAATTGCAAAAAGCGTATAAATAAAAATTAAATTTTGGGAGCGTATGACAAAAAATAGTGTTTGTCACACGTACCTAAATGAAGTTTTTCAGGACTCATCTGCTATTCCGGACTCGGCTAATGCCTCGTCCGGAAACAGCAATGATTCGTCCTGAAAAACTCCATTTTAGGTACTTGTAACAAAAATAACTATTATGTCAATGGTCAAGCCTACTTGGGTTAGTAAACGAATAACGTTGGCAGATATTATAAAGTCCGCGTCATTCAATGATTAAAGTTCGAATTTCTTAAAGATCAAACGGTTTATCAATATCAAACAAGTAATACCTTTTTTCCGTCAAAATGACCAGTTTGTTAGATTTGTTATTTAAAATCGCGATAAAGTTTTAAAAACATCGATGCATCATTGCCATCCCTAAATATCATTGCACTAAAATTATGCACAAAACATATCAAACACCTACAGGTGGAAAATTGATATTTTTTTCCTATAGCCTAAAACATCACATACTTTATAAATAGCTGCAATCTTAATATGATTGACATTGATAGCCTAAGAAAGCCCTTTTCAACGACTTCAAGCTCTTTAAGATCCGTTCAGCAATTTTCGAAGTTTTGACATTTATTTCTGAAAATGTTCAAACACCCCCACCACTTTCCTTTAAGAGATAGAGCAAAAACTGTTTAATAAAAAAGAATCGAATTTTTCTCGGCCTTAAAATGGCAAGTTAAGAAAATTTTGCGAAAAGCGGGTTTTGAACTTTAAGGTGTCTATTACGCCACCTGGTGGCCATTTTGGAAATTTAAAAATAATTTCCGATATTTTCTCTTAGCCGCTTTACTCAATATTTTTTTTATCGTAAGTCTTTAGGACAATAACTATTCGAGATAAAGCTGAATGCCATTCTTAGTTGGCCACCTGGTACGTGAAAGGTTAAAATATAATTAATAGTCATGTACCTACGTGTTTTAAAATGTTGGTACCTTCTTTACATTTCTAGTAAAATCAGCCATACAAATTGGCAATAAAATACTTTCCTCTGCCATTTTTTCTTTGTAGTTTTTGTATATCTAATATATTAGACACAATATTTTTAAGTACAAAATTAATTTACAATTTACTAATACCATGTTTTTTTTTCAGTACCCCAGTAGCATCGAGTTACCTACGAAACATGCTGTTGATATGCTCTTTAGCCTTTTTGCAGAAAAAGCTAACGGTCAACATCCTCCTGGACCAGTAGCAGCTGCAGGTGCCAAACCCACCACCACCACCAACCACCTTCGCCAGGCACAGGTTCTCAGCTCGAATGTAGCGATCAATATGCCTATTTGGACGTGTGCGATCCAAACCTATTTCAGCAGTTCTCACAGAATGCTCCCCCGGGCTATTGTGTTGTAGCAGTAGATTCGGCCATTCATCCAGGGCAAAGTGCACACAGATTATATTGTCAAATATCAGTCAAATACCTTTCGCCGATGAGAAGACATTAAAAGAGTTCAGCATGATATGAACACATTTAAGCCTCAAGACAGCAACGTTGGCCAAATTTGTGTAATTCCAGGTGGGTTTCAAGTTGAATATAAACAGTTCTGTATGTGTTACCGTCGTGGATATAGGCGTAGGGGGGACATTGATTGATTTTACGCACTAGTGCGTAAAGTAATTTAACAATATTTTGAATTTATCATATATTTTCCGGTAGTAGAAAAATTTTTGTATGCTACTCATGTACCCTTTTTATATGCATGGGATTGTCGCATTTGCCTATGGCTCATGCGACAATATTCCCGTTCATAAAAAAGGGTCACTTTACACACTTATTGCATAAATAACTATTTTTATCTTTAAAACTCGTATCCATCTGCTATCTGTTTATTCCAGTTTTTAAGTAATTTTTTTTTTCTGTCCAATAAAAATACAAATAAAAAATTCACAGGACGTTCCTTATGTTCAGGGCGATCCAAACGAGAGTCACAATGCTTTATATCCCCCTTAAAATAGATAGAAAAAACATTAAATGCAAAACTAGCTGGGCGTTTAAGGAATATTTAAATATGTGTCAAAAAAAAAAACAATTGAGCATCAAATAAAAAAGTTATATAATAAAACTACTACTACATTGTTTTATCCACAATTATTAAAACATCTTAAAAATCCCAGTTACCATTGCGTTTTTATCCATTACAATAAGGGAGATATATAACATTATGATTCTTGTCTAGATCAGTCTCTCAGTAAAATATTTTAAAAGCTGAATTGATGAAATTTTATAAATAATATTTTTAATTATCTATAGTTTTATAATAAATGTTTTAAATTGTCATGTACTTTTTTATATATACTTATAGATAAAACAGAATAGGAATTAATGTTTTGCATATTTATTTTATCACTTTACAGCCAAGAAGATATCACTGTTTGCAGTGCTAATAGGTAGTTACTCACCCTCCAATGAGGGTTCAATATCTGAAAGTATTAGCGAATTTAAATAAGAAATATTTTAGACTTTTTGTAATTTTATAATAAATGTTCACCTTGTCATATACTATTTTTATATATTTATAAATAAAACACAAACACAAGATTAATTGTTGCATATTTATTTTATCACTTACAACCTATAAAAACCACTGTTTATGAAATGCTAGGCGCAAAGTTGACGAAATTGCATAAAAACAACAAAACTATTAAAATCATTCTTAGAGTTAAGTACTCACCCTCCAAGCAGGGTTCAATAGCTCAAAGGTTGAACGAATTTAAATAAAAATATTTTAAATTTTCTGTAATTTTATAATTAATGGTTTGAACTGTTATGGTCGTGCAACTGCTGATTGGGACTAGAATAAATTAATGTTTTTCATTAAAAAACCTGCAAAATAGGAAATATAGTATAAAATACGCGTTTTAAAAGACAGCGCACTCGTACGTTAGGAAACTTCCTAAAAGCGGATCTTTTCCTAATTTCGTGCTCGTGCGAAAAAATATGGCCTTTTAAAACTAGTATCTTAATATAGGTACTATTTTACATAAACATCATGAAATTGTCAACAACAAACTTTCATAAGAATCGAAATATTTTGCGGGCAAAATTTTCTCTGTTAGGATTTATATACGATTAATTCCTCCATACTTCATGTATAAAAATCCCATATGAGTAATGCATTTTTCGAAAAATTATAATCGTAATTGCTCCGCAGATCATCGATAAAAGCCTTATTTTGTATATGACGATAGTCAACAATATTTTCTGTTTATTAATGTCAAATATTATTCAAAAATGTCTCGTTTTGGAGAAACTTCTTTCAGTTTAATAAAGAAAAAAGTAGAAGCAAGTGAATCGAAAAAAAAAACACCAAACCGTGCATATGTATGTACAGGGTGATCCCCTATAATGTCGCCCCTCTATAACTTTTTATTTTAACTGTTCCAAAGAAAATAAAAGTATGGCTATGTAGGTACTGAAAAAGTTATTTGTTTTACTAGGCAGCAAAGTAGTAGATTGACTGCCGCGGCTGATAGTTCATAGCCGAGCGTAGCGAGGCTAGGAATTCAGCTAAGGCAGTCAATCTACTTTGCTGCCGAGTTGAACATATAATTTTTTCTCCGATTGTTTATAATGATATATGTATATTGTATATTTGCAAATTATTACAATTCCCACAATCTTTTTATTTTTCCTGTAGTGATAAATTAAGACAAAATTTGATAGAAATCGCAATTGTTGGAACGGTTGGTTGCTATGGAAATGTATATGTCCATAATAATTATAGTTTGACAACTTATGTCAGACGTTTTATTCCCATGGAGACTAATCACTTTGCTGCCTAGGCAGCAAAGTACTTACTTTGCTGCCTGGACAGAAAAAGTAATACTTTGCTGATTGATATGGGTCTGCAAAATTAATATTTGCTGTCAATCGGAGAAAAAATACTTTTTTTCTGCGTATAAAAAATATTGGAAAAATAATCAGTATACAGGGAAAACCAAAAAGTTTTTTTTCAATGGAACACCCTATATAAGAATTTATTTTTCGATTCCTTGTAAAGTTAGTAGTTTCACAGCTATAAACAGTTGAAAATCGGTACTTTGGCTACTTTTTACCCTGGTAGCAAGAAGATCATTGGAGATGGAGTAAAATAAATTTCACATTCCTGTCTTAACTTTTTAAGAGCTATCTGACGGTACTAACTGGCAGGCGGTACCATGGGTACCAAATCTGGTACCTCGGTAGGTACTATAAGTTAGCACCATCAGATAGCTCTTGGAAAGTTAAGATAGGAATGTGAAATTCATTTTATTCCATCTCTAATGTCCTTGCTACCAAGGTGAAAAGTAGCCAAAGTAACGATTTTCAACTGTTTATAGCTGTGAAACTACTAACTCTAGAGGTAAAACAACATACATAAAATATGCTTAGAATTTTACGAGAAATCGAAAAATAAATTCATATATAGGGTGTTCCATTGAAAAAAAAAATACTTTTTGTTTTTCCCTGTATACTGATCATTTTTCCAATATTTTTAATACGCAGAAAAAAAGTATTTTTTCTTCAAACGTCAGTAAATCCGTCATTACTCGACTGTGTAGGCGGCCGTGAAGTTTCGTTTTTCCTCCTCCGGAGCTTTACTTTTCACTTTTCCGCCGGCGGAGGTAAAAGTGTTGTCATAGCAACATAGATACAATACAAACAGACAAAAAAATAAGCGTCAACAAGTCAAGATTTATTAAACTACAATTTGTATTTATCACTCAATTTGTGACTGCATTTCTAAAAATCACTAATTTAGGAACAAATAGGTTATTATTTAATCGAACTTACTCAATAACTGCTTATCAATACGGAATTAAAACGCAATCTTAAAAAAATAATTATTGTTGACAGTGTCCACTGACAGCTTTATGTTACATTATATTCACCGACACCGGTCTAAGCAAGGCCACCTACGACCGTGGTCTAAGCCGCCTTGCGAACCCATTTATCTTTAATAATAATTAGATATTATTACTATTAAAAAGAGATGTTTTTGCATTAATTTGTCGACATTTGAAGAAAAAACAGCATATTTTATTTGGAGGAAAAGTTACTTTTCCTCCATATAAAATAATATACTATTTCAGTACCTACATAACCATACTTTTAATTTTTTTGAGACACTTAAAATAAAAAAGTTAAAGGGGGGCGGCATTATAGGGGATCACCCTGTACTTTACTAATTAACAAAAATACATTTTAAACCACAACACAAGCATTCCGAGTTAGCGAACATATTAAATGATTAGGCGTTTGGCTTTTGGAATATCATAAAGATTTTAGCATTACCTTAAACACATTTACGGATATTTAGCCTGTAATGCAAAAGGAGCTAAGCGAAAGCAGTTTACAACAAAACCTGGAAGAAAGAAAAGTGAGCGATGTTTTTCTTTAAATATGAAGAGTTTATGGAAATGATAGGCTCATGCAATGAAAATAATTCCAATGACCCCCAGGAAAAAGTATGTTTTGTTTTGTCATTTAAATTAGCCTGAAGAGGAGGAGAAAGCGTAAAATGTTTGGTCAGTTATTTTAAGGGGAAACTGGCCGAATTCAGTATAACCCAATTTTCAGTAATACCACTCAAGGAGGTCATAAACATTGCACTTCTTCGAAGTGGGCAATTCGGAACAACAAAAATCCAGATATTTGCCCAGTACGACTGGGCGAAATTTAATTGCCACCTGGACATCAAACCAAGAAAAAACGCAAGGTTAGCAACAGAAAAGAAAAAAATTACTAATCATGCGTTGAGAGCGATAGCTGTGTTAAGGTTGGCTAAAAAGCCATAAAAGAACAAGGACGTGTCAAAATAACAGGACAGTCCACTGCAAAATCAATTACCCCATTACCCCATATATTCAAATGCATAAAAACCACCAAGCTGGAATAATAAATAAAATGAGGGAAAATACACTAATAATTAATTTCTGAAATGATAACTTTTTACACCAAATAAATATTATCATACAGAGATCGCCGCTATAGCAAATGATAAAAAGAAATTCCTATTTTAACTGTGTATTTAATTATAATTCTTATCAGTTTTAACTTTAGAAAAATATGTTGTTTGAATTGATTTTTTGTTTCGTGCATCAAAATGACCAGATTATTTTGCATTACAGCATGTTTTCTTTAAAAAAAAAACTGCAATTGTCCATTTTCAAATATTTTTTAAAAAGCAAAGTATATGAAAATGGGCTCATGTAGATTTTACAAAACGGTTTTCCAATAAAATGGTGCAGAAGAGATGTGACAGCGAGCCCAAAAACAACCAATATAGGTACTTACAATCTTATATTGATATTGATGAAATACGGTGTGTGAAATGTTTATTATTAAGAATTACTGGAAATGTGTTTTTACTCACTTGTAGCTATTAGATATATTGTCAAATATCAAAATCAGTATTAAATATTATGGCGTGATTGATATGAAAATATCTCAGTGTTGGTTATTGCAATGAATAGCGAATTCCTTGGAACAAGCTTCTATAAACACCGAGATAAGCACATAAAAACAAAACAAGTTTCCAATCGTCAGCAGCTTTGTTAGAGCAGATTTCTTTGTTCAATTAATACATAGGTATAAATTTTGTTCTGGTAAAATGGGAAATTATGTGTTTCTTCTGAAGCCATAGCAAGAGATAAAACAATTT
Source organism: Pissodes strobi (assembly GCA_016904865.1). Lineage (NCBI taxonomy): Eukaryota > Metazoa > Arthropoda > Insecta > Coleoptera > Curculionidae > Pissodes > Pissodes strobi. Next base: position 10,479 of record JAEQML010072237.1, read on the forward strand.
AATATAAAAAAAATAATAATATATTAAAATTTAAAAAATTACTTTATTACTCTTAGGTACTATGATGTGTATCCTTATTATCATTACTTCACTCGTTTATTTCCGCATCAATGTCATCAATGGCTTTTCCTTGATTTTCTCTATTAATTCTTTGTCATAAGTGTTGAAAGCAAGTATTTGTTGACGCCTGAAAAAGTTCTTGCGGAATTCAATATTAAAATTTAGACAGGGTGTATACCTATTTCAACATAACATGTCTATTAATTAATTAATAGTTGTACTAGTGGGAAAATTTTGGTGATAGGGAAGCGCAAAAACGAGGGCGTTATAAATAAAACGTATATGAATTATCGTTTTCATGATTTTTTAGGTCGTGGAATTCAATTTTACCATCGACTTTACAGCCAAAGAATCAATATTATGGAAACATTTTACAACTAATTTATTATATTAGAAAGAAAGCAAAATCAATAAACGTTTGGGTTAGAAATGATTGGATTGTTTTTTTTTTGAAAATTTTCTCAAAAAGTAAAATGTCTAAATATTTCATATAAATCGAAAATTCTTATCCTTATCTATAAAATTGATCATGAGTTTTCTTAGTGTGCCCCATAAAGGTGGTCAGTTGTTCCATTTCGGTATCAGTTAGGCTTAATATTTAAGAACTAGAGCGATTTGCTTTCGAAGTCACGAAGAAGTTATTGTTTTAGCCCACATGTTTGCGCTTATTTTCTCAAAACGCTTGATCCATCGATCCACGTGGATGAACTACGAATCACTGCAAACAAATAATGGTGTTCGTGATTTTTTTTCTAACTTATAATATTAACTCAATGTAATCTTCATTTTTTTGGAAAACAGAATAGCAATAGCCCTGCTTCTTTTTATTACTGTTAACTGTAACAATTCTTAAAACATTCATTGTTATTTCGTTCTCACTATCTGTCAATATTCCAAGGCAGTCGTCTTCCTGCTTTCTCGTTGTGGATTTATATGATTCAATTTTAGTGTACTGAACATCTCCAATTATATTTCAATTCAGTGAAATTGTTAAGACTAACTTTGTTTCTGACAGTTTTCTGAAAGCCTCAATATTTTCCAGGTTCTAGTGCCGGGTTGCATACTTGTATGTAGCAGACGCGTTAGCACCTTGCCATAAGTTTCTAAACAGTTTTTTTCTTGATTTTGGGTATGTCTTGGGCTAGCACCTGGTTAGTTTCCCTTTTTGAGCCCCCGTAGCGAGCGAAGGGCCATGGGAAAAGTGAAATATTATATAACAGCTTATTCCAGGTGCCCAAACCAGTCAGCTTTTATAGCGCTACAAAACCTAACCGATTTCAGCACGCTCGCTACGGGGGCTCAAGAAAAGGAAACTAAACAGGTGCTAACCCAAACGAACCCAAGACATACCTAAAATCAAGAAAAAAACTGTTTAGAAATGCTAACGTGTCTGCTACATACGAGGTAGGTATTGAAGTTGGAAGACTGCAGTAAAGGCCAAAGGTTTACACGCGGCCAGTGCAAACGCAAGGAATCCCTGACCCAACTCATAAAATATGCAGGTTACAAATTATTGTTTACACGTTTTACCATAATATTTATCTATGGTTTCGACACCACTCGATTATAAATTTGTCAAGTTTTTAATGTTTAATACCTAAATAATTAGTATCAATTTATTACAAACATCAAACATGTAAGATTCTGGGTTTTCAATTAATTTAGAAGAAAGGGCTGCAGGGCTGAAGTGATAAAATATTTTTAATTCGGAACACAATTCATTTCATTCCGTTTGTTGTGGTTGTAGTTATATCTATGGTTATTTACTCTACAGGGACATGTGAACAGTGAAGAAAACCAGGCTTTAGATGAGGCGAAAGCACTGAAAACCAAATACCTTAACAGGACTCAATTTCGTCAGATAGATCTTAGACATTCTAAAAATCACAAGCAAAAATCGAATTTATAATAAGTAATAAAAATTCTTCAAAAGAAAATGGCAATAATAATTCTACCACCACTAGTACTCCTTCCAATCAATCTGGAAGTTCCAACGGTCATAACCTACCAAAAATGAATCAGTCTTCAAAAGAGAAAATTACCCAAATTGAGTCTGAAGTAGTAGCTCGAGGAATCCTAGTCTTTGTAGGAATAAGTTTCCTATTTATCTTATATGTGGGTATTAATACGTATAGATATGTACAAGGGTATATTTTAGGACTCACCTACACCCTTTATTTTTGGGGCTAGGAAAAGTCTGAATACAAAAGTTAAAGGATTGTTCCTAAACCGCCAGGATTTGTTTAATATTACAAATAATTTAAAAAATCTTGGAGTTAAATTTTATATAGGACATTCTTAAAAGAATAAATAAAAATATTAATTTTGTATATATTATTATATATTCAAGTGCCATTAAAAGCAATAATATAGAAATTAACATTAACATCTAAATTATTAGGAATTTCTTTGATAAACAGAGGAGAAATGTTAAAGATATCAAACAGCGACAAGTGAGCAGCAAAGAAAACCAGACTTTAGATAAAGTAAAACCACTGAAGACCAAAAACCTTAACAGGAACCAAATTCTTCAGATAGATCTTACAAATTCTAAAAGTGACGAGCAAAAATCAAATCTACATTTACTATTAAATTCTTCAATAGAAAATGGCAATAATAATTCTACCACCACTAGTACTCCTTCCAATCAATCTGGAAGTTCCAATATACATAACCTACCAAAAATTAATCAGTCTTTAAAAGAGAAAATTACCCAAATTGAGTCTGAAGCAGTAGCTCGAGGAAACCTAGTCTTTGTAGGAATAAGTTTCCTATTTATCTCATATGTGGGTATTAAGACGTATAGATATGTACAAGGTTATATTTTAGGACTCACCTACACCCTTTATTTTTGGGGCTAGGAAAAGTCTTTGAATACAAAAGTTAAAGGATTGTTCCTAAACCGCCAGGTTTTGTTTAATATTGCAAATAATTTAAAAAATCTTGGAGCTAAAATTTATATAGGAGATTCTTCAAAAAACATAAATAAAAATATTAATTTTGTATATATTATTATGTATTCAAGTGCCATTAAAAGCAATAATATAGAAATTAACATTAACACCTAAATTATTAGGAATTTCTTTAATAAATAGAGGAGAAATGTTAAAGATATCACACAGCGACAAGTGAGCAGCAAAGAAAACCAGACTTTAGATAAAGTAAAACCACTGAAGACCAAAAACCTTAACAGGAACCAAATTCGTCAGATATATCTTACAAATTCTAAAAGTGACGAGCAAAAATCGAATCTATATTTACTATTAAATTCTTCAATAGAAAATGGCAGTAATAATTCTACCATCACTAGTACTCCTTCCAAAATCTACTTACATAACCTACCAAAAATTAATCAGCTTTTCTTTAGAGGAGAAAATTACTCAAATTGAGTCTGAAGCAGTAACTCGAGGAATCCTAGTCCTTGTATTAATAAGTTTCCTATTTATCTTATATGTGGGTATTAAGACGTATAGGTATGTACAAGGTTTTCCCGTATATTTTAGGACTTTATTTTTGGAGCTAGAAAAAATCTTTGAATACAAAAGTTAAAGGATTGTTCCTAAACCGCCAGGATTTTTTTTCAAATAAAACAAATACGCATCGTAAAGGTGTCAAAAAAAATCAAAGTTTGTTTTTGAAGTGAAAACTTCTTTAGCATCGTTGGATGTGGTTTGACTCGATGAAACGGAAAAAGTGATACCAATAAACAGATATAGATCTATAGGATGTAGCCTGCGAGATAATGAGATAGAACACAGTATACAGTTGTTACATGTTTGTCATAAATATGAAGATAAGCAACGTCGGGCGTGGTTAGTACTTGGATGAGGGACCGCTTGGTTTAGTTTTATGGACGATTTACTTACGGCGTGTGAACTGTTTTTAATTTTATATAGTTTTCAATATCGCTCTGATGAAGTTTTCACTTCTGTCATGCAATTTTAAGCACACGCTTTTATTTTTAATGGAAATCCTATATATTATTCCCTAAAATGAAGGAAATTTTAGTTTTGATTTTAAAAATATATAATATGCTTGCATTTGCTGTAGCCATTTTAAAAATATTATTAATTTATACCTACTTGCAAGTTTAAATAAATCGCGGTATCCTGGTGGCTACGGATGAAAATCTGCAGGGTTATTTTATAATCCTTATTAGCAATTATTTCAAAAATGTTAGAATTCATTTTACTGAATAATTTACAGTGTGCCATTAAAAATGAAGGTATTTTTTAACAGTTCTACGCGTAGGTATTTGTTTCATATGATAATGGATCCTGACGGCTTAGGAAGCATCCTCTAACTTTTGAATTTAAAGTTTTTAAAGCTTTCATATTGCAAGTTATTCTATTTGTGACAGCTATTTTTGGAAACATTTTGAAAGTCATCAGAAGAAGAATAGTTCAGAAAAATTAAGTCTAGTGTGCAAAAATATTTAAGTTAATTTGATGAATTTCAACAAATAGATAGGTACCTATATGGACAGCTAGATAAACTACTTTTCTTAAAATAATGTCATATCTGGCAATGTTTTACTTTAATTTCGAAGGAGGAGAAAAAATCATGATAAATCGAGTGATAAAATATGCTGTAATATATTATATGTTTCATATAAGCCTTTGCAATAATACCTGAATTTCTGTTACGATACTTATTTAATAGTTTTCATATTTCAAATATATGGCATATGTGTTATGATTTTTAAATAATTATTTTTCAAATATGACCGATGTAGTCAAAATATATGTATCATGCAAAGATAATAGTATATTATTTTATATGGAGGAAAAGTAATACTTTTCATGGCGCGCTCGTGTTTAACAGCAGGTAATAGAGAGCAAGCCATGAAAAGTAACTTTTCCTCCAAATAAAATATGCTGTTTTTTCTTCAAATGTCGACAAATTAATTCAAAAAGTCTCTTTTTAATAGTAATAATAATTATTATTAAAGATAAGTGGGTTGGCAAGGCGGCTTAGACCGGTGCGGTGCCGGTGAATAGGCTCAGGTTGTTGCTATAGTAATGTAACATAAAGCTGTCAGTGGACACTGTCAAGAATAATTATATTTTTAAAATTGCGTCTTCGATTGCGTTTTAATTCCG
>JAEQML010072238.1:0-15639 GCA_016904865.1 Pissodes strobi
CAAATTGAACTCGATGTGGAATTAGCATTTATAATCTATTTATTTTGCTTAAATTTAGCTTTTTATTGCTGTGTATCATATTGTGGCAAATTCAATGGTTTTACCGACGCATTTTCATAAAAGGAAACAACACAGAAGTCGTCGCCACATTTCTGAAAAAATATAAGTAAACAATTTTTAAGAAATAGATAATATGTGTAATGTTTACGGTTTTGCAGATCACAGTACCCTTGTTTCCCAATTTAGATCAGAAAAGCCTTTACCAGCGAGTGAGATTTCTCACCGCAGACAGGAGCAGATTACAACAATTAATTAAGATCTGGAGAAGTTCGAACTTGGAGCGACAGGAATTTGGTCTAGTTCAATGCAGCAAAATCAGAAAAAAATCAAAAATTAAATATTTTAAGAAATAAGGTGGGTACTGGGACCTACAAAATTAAGAGAGATAATTCTTTTTTAATTTAATTTAGTTTCTTCTCAAAATATCATTCATTTAAACATAAACTAATAGAATTTTTTAAATATCGATTTCAACTTTGACACTATCGAGAGCTGTAGAATCGGAACGGTTTAAGTTAGAGTAATTTTATAGATTTTTTTAACCTATCGTTAAATGAAGGATCTATTATATTTTGTTTAATACTGGGAATTTCGCCCACACACGAGATAAAATAATGTCATTTTTCGGAACTTCAAGGCAAGCACGCTTTTTTAATTGTTTTTTTTTAATTAAAACAGACATAATGTAGACGGCGGGTAAAAAAATCTTTGCTAACATATATTTTTGCTCATAATCTATGGTTGGTTTTTGGTGATGTAACGTTGTAAATATTACTAAATACAGTATTGCGATTTTCTCCTTTTACTGGTCGATTTGTGTTGTCGATACTCTCGCTACCTTGCTTCTCGCGACCTTACTTCTGGTGTACTAACCTGCTTGACAGATATATCCGTTTGAAGCGTCACTTAACAGAGGTGGTATTTTTTTTGAGAAAATTGATAGCCCTTCCCGCCCGAACACTAAATGCGAGCAGGCCGTTTTCCGTATCGGAATTTATCACTGCTATTTTTGACTCTCAGGACTAAATCAAGTACAATATATATTTTCTAAAATTATCGGCAATATCGTCTATAGATTTTGTGTTTCTATAAGATGGCTAAAGTTATTTATCATTTACCTAGGGTCCTTCTGTGGAATAGAATTCCTTCCATGGGCTAGAATTCCTTCTGTGAGGTAGAATTTTACGCTGACCTAACTAATACCGCCGTCAGTTAGCCGTACCGAGGCCTCTTTTTTTGTCAGGGTGACGCAACCATATGGTTGAGACGTACTATGCAGGAAGCGCCAGTGTCTACAACTTGACCAGAATCAAGTAAAATCGATTTTAATTTATTTAAGTGCCTTAATTACCGTATATTTCTTACAGTTATATATCATTTTGATCAATGGATTTGTAGCTAGGCGACTGTAGGTAGGTTACCTTAATTACCATATATAGCTTAACGGTATATATCATTTTAAATAATGAATATATAGTCAACTGATTGTAGGTCATTTGCCTTAATTATCGTATGTTTCTTACCGTGATATATCATTTTAATTAATGATTATATAGCTACGCGACTGTAGGTGTTGCCTAAATTATCGTGTATTTCTTACCGTTATGTATTATTTTAATTAATGAATATATAATCAAATGACTGTCGGTCATTTGCCTTAAGTACTGCATATAGCTTATCGTCACATATCATTTTAATTAATGAATTTATGATTAAACAACTGTAGGCCGTTTGACTTCTATCATTTATATTCTCGTTAATTCTTGTTTCATTTACTGATCTTGCTTATCGAGCTTACCTTTAAAAGAGATACTTAATTTTATCTTTAGTTAGTTAGATCATTAATTTGGCCGATGACCGAATAGCTGATTGAGTTAATTTTTACTGTATTTGGCTGTAAAGCTCATGGCAGTAATTTATTTGACATAATTGAAATTTACTAATGTAATTTGTCGCCTTGATATAATAATCAACTTGAGCTCAATTCGTTCACCTATAAATATTTAACGACTGTATATATACATATTTACTTCAGTGGTTATTTTATTGCTTTGGTAATATCGATGACTGTTTATTGGTCTACTGATATTGTCACTGCCACGGGATTGATTTAGATTAAGTTTGGTGAATAATCATTTTATTTATACCTGCATATATTTACTGGCTATACCTATACACTTATAATACAATAAGATTTGGGCAATATTAAGGTTGTAAGGCATAAGAGAGATTTTAAGCCCCTTGTTTTAGCATGTCGTTATGGTTATCGTTATTGTGAGCATGCGCAGTACAAAAATGTCATCAACTTGACTTTATTAACGATAACGGTTTCCGTTAATTACGAAGAAATAAGGAAGGTGTTATCGTAATCGTTGTGGTTATTTCATGGGCTGCAATGTCGAAAATGCGTTTAGATGTTACTAACATTCTTGTGAGTTTGGCAAAATTTGATTGATTATTCGATGACAAATTTGAAAACGTATAGAAATTATACTTTTATTAGTTAACTTGGAACATTTATAAATTACTTTAAACATAGGTTTTGCATTTTTGAACGTTGTAGGGCATTATTATTTCTTGGAATAAATAATACTATAACAATAATACTTCTAATTTGCTGTGGAATTCTCACTGGTTCTGCTAATCTGCTAATCGATAAATATGTTCTTTTTTAAACCTAAATTATAGTGTTGCCTCCTTGTCTTCAAAGTTATTCAATTCAACTCGAATTCTGCCTGAACCTGCCTCATATCATCCTCATGCTGCAGAGGATTGTTTCGAAAAATATCATTCAGGATAATACATCTGATTAAATTGTGGTTGGCTCCATTAGGATCATGTCTTCGAATTATATTTTCTAATAGCCAACGAAACTGGATAGCAGGGAAATCTAAGATTGGTTTGTCTGGATGGTGTTGTTATATTCATACTATACAAATACACAAATGTCATTTGTGACATTTGTCATTGCCGTTATTTTTAAGAGGATTTTTGACTTTCGTGTTAAGGGGTTTGAAATCTCTTTTATGAAAGGCGTCGTAATTGTTATCGGTAATAACGTTAACCATAACACTGCCCAAAATTCTTGTTATTTTTAGATGGCTTAAAAACTCTCTATAGTTTAACAAGTAGTATCTTATGTTGCTTTGGTTTATTATTCTTTTAATATCGGTGAGATACCTTACAAGAGAATCTTCTTATTAGTTTAATTGATTTGAGATAGGATTTATTATCCTGAAAGAGTTGGTGTCAGTTCACATTTTTTAATAAATAAGTTATATGTAGTCTTGATGTTTATTTTATAAATTGCAGTCAAAATAATAACTAATCTGTATATTAAAAATTTTTCAACGTTTTTCTACAGGTTATTTTTCTACATTTTATTGCCCTGTTTTCAAGGATCAACAATCATTGAAAAATTTCTTATAAAAAAATAGTGGCGCCCGCATCTAACTGCCAAAACATAGACCCACGCCTTAAAAAAATTGAATCAACTAAGTAAACCTGGCATATGGATCGCATAATGAGCAATTAGCAAATAAGGATACATATTTGGGACCCAACGCGTAAGGCAGGTTACTGCCTAACCATTAAAAAAATAAGTTCATACGCGTGGTTTAAGCTGTTTTTAATACAGAACTATTCAAATGAAAGTTTGCATTGCTTTGAGCTATTCAAGATCAACATTAGAAGCAAAATGGATAAAAAATCAACATTTCATTTAGAAGAAAACAAGCAATAAAATAATAAAATTAAAGATTTTTCACAAACAAATTAAATAATTAATAGAAACCCATATCAATAAAATTCAAATAATTCAATTAAAATCAATTCAATTAACATGGAATCACTTTCATAGCTCGTTAGTCACAAAACATGGAAAAAGCAGCTTTTGACTGCAAAATCATTATATTTTCAAATAAAAACTTCATTAGGCGCTTTCAGCACACCTTTTTTTTATGTAGTGAATAAGACTGAGCAGTCACGCTTGGTTATGTGACGCTCATTCGGGTAAAGTTGGCGTTGACTTCGGCCAAGCCAATGAAATAAAAAGTCAGCGGAGCAGTTTCAGATACCATAAATCTGTTGCTTCATTTGCGTTCTTCTTGAATGGAAATTTGGGACGTTTTCAGGCACCACTTGGAAGTTAACGACGGTGAATTGTTTTTTGGCGAACCGACTTTCCGTTTGCGAGTTATTACATCAAATTTGATTGACTGATAACTGTCAAAAAACTAAAAAAATTTGATGACATCTTTTGGACACGCACTTTTTCACGGCCTTCAGAATGTTATTGAAATTAGCGAGAATCGGAAAATGACGCGCATTTTTTATTGGACGTGTATATTTTTGAAAAAAGTGACTTTGGGTCGCGTTCTAGTGCCGAAAAATTGACAGATATCGAAAAAAAAATGAGACGATAGTGCGATAGAGAATTTCTATTCGAAAATGGCAGGAAAAGGGACTTTTCATGGAAATTGTTAAAGCATTGATTTCTAGGTCAAGAAAATTCGGGTTTTGACATGTAACATCACCTTAATATTTTATTAATGGAAAATCTGGAGCAACCAACTTTTTCTGCATTAAAGAGGGGAATATGAGTATTTTTTTACTTTCATTAGGCGAAAGCCATCAATAATTTCAGATTGGTAAATCTCGTGATTTTGCTATAAACATGTTTTGTAACATTTTCGGTATGCTATGGGGAAACACGAGGAAATCGAGGTTAGAGATTCAAACATGCAGAAAATCGCAAACAATGTCAAAATGTTCAACATTTCGGCAATTTTACGAGTCAGAGGAAAATTTGAAGGAACGTGCTTTCCAATATTTACATACGACGTTTAGATTAAAATATGTAAAAGATGCCTGAAGTCTCATTAAAACCGATTTAAAGCCGGAAAATAGACCAGCAGGGGAAAATGTGGAAATTTTTTGACGATCAGAGGTAGTTCCTAGTGGATTTGATGACAGATTTCGAGCTTTAGTTTTACTTTTAGCATGTCGATGCTTATAGTTTTTGTGGTAAGGAAGTAGAGTTAAACGATTTGAAGCTGAGGAAAGAGGTCAGGATGGGAGAATGTGGACATTTTCAAGCGATTAGCAGCTGTTTCAATTTCATGCGAGATTTGGAGGTAAATTTTACTTTAAACAGCGCAGTTATGGCAAGTAATTTCAAAATATAGAACATAAAAAATACTTGCATTTCATAACATTAATCTTGCATTGTTGAAGTTTTCACTTCTGTCGTGTGGTCTTCAACAAATACCGTTTTTTTTTTGTCGCAAAAGCATTAGTATAAAGATAAGAAATTTGAATTAAATGGTTGATTGCAGCATTTTGCTAAAGTTGCAGGTACGAAGATAACGAATAGGCCATAAAACATGAATTATCAATCGCAGAGTTTTGTGGCTCAGAGAATCGCTGTTAATCGAGAATATAGAATTGTTTTCTATAGACTGGTTGAAGATGAGTTATTAACCAATAGCAAAATTGCTCTACACGGCTAGAACTTGGGAGAAATCCTATTATGCTAATTGCAGTGGTGTAAAGAAATGCGGGGGTGTAAGGGGCGAATGTAGTTATGAATACAAGCCCAAATGTGAACCTCACCTGCTCGTGTGATGACTTCGGTGTACCGGCACCCTGCTACATAACAGATGAGGCTCTGACGACCGAATGATTGCCGAAATAAGCAATATCTACTTTTTGGCCAACAGCTTCGGGTGGAAGAGCCAGCAAGTGTAAGGGCACTATTTGTCCTGGGGTCAAGAAATTGATCCCAAAGGCGGAAGAACTATTGATTAGTTAACGGCATAAGGATGCAGAAAGAAAGCGGTAACTACTGCATTAAAGATTCACGGATATCCTTAGTATAAATCATCATGGCGATGTTCAGAACCAAATTATAAGTTCCCCAATCGGATCTCCGGGTGGAACAGTGATGAACAAGACTGTGAATATAAATAAGATAAAAATTAGTACATGGAACGTGAGATCCATGTATGAATCTGGAAAGATGCATAATGTTGTTCACGAAATACAATTATTGAAACTCAACATCCTAGGAATCAGCCAGCCAGGTCCCAACAGATGGAGGCATGCTGTACTTCTCTGGGAACGATGATAATTATCACAGACATGGTGTCGCAATTGCTGTCTCGAGAGATATTATGTCGTCCTTTACCAACTTCGTTCCCGACTCAATAGACAAACGCTTTAATCACTAAAACCAAGAGATATCACTATAATTCTTGGAGACTTTAATGCAAAGGTCGGAAAAGGAAGATGTGACAAGTACATAGGTAAATATGAATTGGGGATAAGAAATGAAAGAGGCGATAGGCTCAATTTTGCCACGAGGAAGAGATGGTAATAACTAATACCTTCTGCAAGCTTCCAAGACGACGACTCTACACATGAAAGTCCCCACAGGACAGTGATCAAAACCCGATAAGAAATCAAATAAACTACATCCTGATAAGCGTAAGATATAGAAACAACATCAAGTCAGTTAAGACCTATCCGGGCGCTGATGTCTCCTCGGACCACAATCCCTTAGTGGCCCAGATGCACATCAAATTCAAAAGGACTCCAAAGAAGAGAGAAACTCGGATAAATATAGGGCACTTACAGAATCAAGACATACGGAATGAGTTACAAACAAGAATAAACAAAAACCTGGAAACACTCGAAAGCAAGGAAGAATACCCAAATTACAGTAACACAAAAGAAAAATGGTGTAGTATTAAATCAGCTTAATTGGAACCCTCAACAGACATTTTAAAGAAAGAGAAACCCACGGGAAACAAAGAATGGATAACTAATGAAATTCTTAACCTCATGGATAAGAGAAGAATCTATAAAGGAAAAATTAACATCAATATAAAGAAACACAACGAGTACTGCGCACAAAAATCAGAAAAGCAAAGGAAGATTATTACAAGCAAGAATGTGAGGAAGTTGAGGAGCTATAAGCAAAACACGACAGTTTCAATATACACAAAAAAGTCAAAGAACTCGTTGGCAGCAGTCAACAAAGGCAACTCAATATATTGTACAACAACGGGAAAATAGTGACAAAAATAGAACAAAAGCTAGAAATATGGAAGAATTTCATTACACAACTATTCGAAGATGAGAGACGACAGGGAGTGGTTTGGATGCAGTAACAATAAACTATTTAGACCTGCGTTCTCAAAAATAAGAATTGCCCTTATAATTGCCAACCTACGAAGCGGAGACGGTACCTAGAGAAGAAGAAGAAATAAATGCGAGACATGAGATCGGAATTCAGGTTTCTACTTCCACATTAAGAAGCCGGATTAGGGATATCAGTTTGCGGTATCGATTACATAAGAGTCTGCTGGGTACAAGCTGGGTCAGAGTGCATTTTGAGATCAGTCATATTTTCAGATGAAGCAAGACTTTTTTGATAAGTGATAGCTGCTGAATTCGTGTTTGGAGGGAGCCTTCAAGACCTGCTCAACTTGCTCATGCTCATCCTGCATACTTCTTTGCAGGTGCTATTCTGGGCAATCTTTATGGCCTAGGGTCGTATTGAGGGTTCCATGACAAACGACATGGTATATAAAGAACATCCTAAATTCTTACGACACGACGACAACGCTCGTCCTCATCGTCCTCGAGCTGTTGAAGACTATCTAAAAACTGAAGAAATTCATCGTCTGAACTGGCTTGCTATGTCACGAGACATGAATCTGAGAAAGCACGCTTGGGGTATTGGGATATGGTCGCAATGACCAGGTAATCTCTGAAGAAATCCCCCTCAGACCTTGCTCGTAATGACTTGCAGAGAGGAATAAGAAAATCTTACACAAGCAGCAATTGCTAATCTTGTCAACTGATAAACGTTCTATGTGAAGAAGGACTCCCACAGAGATCTGTGGCTCAGAGAATAGGCATTAATCAAAGTGATATTTTTACTAGGGAGGAAAAGGAGACTCTTCCACAAGCATCAATTACATCTCGTCAGAAGTGAAGCGGCCTTTGTAGGCTCGTATTGATGCTAGAAGTGTAAACAGGCTATACTAATATAATAAGTTGTGCCAATGTAATTAATTCGTAGTTACTTTTCTTAGAATCACTATTTGCGTTACTTATTACAGCAATGGTGTAATAAAAACTTTGACAAATTTGAATTTTTTTAATTTAAATTCTTCTATAAATTACATATTTGTTTAGGATCATTTGCTTAATAATATATTTCAATTAAAATCGAGCGCTTGGCTCTTAAAAGCCAGTAGTTATTCAGCCATTGAGCAGTACTTAATAATTGTAAAATTGACAAAAATGATTCGAGATATCGCTCCTAGACTTCACCTCTTGATGATATAACGCGAATGCTGATGAAATGCCCCCGTACTTGAACATTTTCTATTTTTACATCACATTCTTCTCTAATAAATAATGTGATTATCTCCTAATTAGCACTAAATAGTTCGTACTAAGATAAACGAAATAATTTTTAAAAATTTCGACTACCCTTTTTTTCATTTACAAATGATGCTAAAAACATCTAAAAATTTCAAAGAAATTGTAAAAATATTACTTTTATAAGGTTTTCAATTATGTTTTGACACCCACCTACAGGCTCTATTAGAAGAGTTAGAGAAAAACTGTTTTTTTTATTGGCAATGACACACATACTAAAGGGGGATCCTTTATGGAGAACTAGATCGAACGTGCAACGTTGCGTATGTATGTATGGTAAATCTGTAAATATTTTGTGCCTTTGAACGTGCATGACTGAAATGTGTAAAAATACTGCAAAACATGCAGTTATAGAAGTACAAATTAACCCATTTATTCGCAATTTGTTGGTATTGTCATTGCTTGTTTAACAAATAATAACAAAAATATAAACGCATATTTGAGAAGAAAACGGCGCGCTGTTGCCAGACTGCGTGAAGATAATTTCCTGTAACAAGGATGGAGTGTGATGTCTGCAAAAAGGCAGGGGATCAAATTGAACTTTTTGGTTGTGATGGATGTAAGGTACGTTTATGCAAAAATGAAGTTAATTCAATGGTGTCAGCATCTGAAATTAAGGCCTTATAGATGTTCTGAGGGCAATTCGTTTGTGTTGTATAAAATAATTATTGAAGAGAAAGAGCAGTCAATTGGCGCAAAAAATCGAATGATAGAGCTGTTGGAAGAAAACAAAAAACAGTTAGAAGCGAAAACAGCTGCTCTTGAAATAAAAGCATCAAACACGCAAATGAAGTCACAGAATTTAAGCCTGTACTCAAATATTTTAAAAAATGGGGCACCTGAATCTGTGCTTCTGGTAAAACCGAAGTCAAAACAAAATAGTACAGAAACCAAAAAATATATTAGGCAGAAAATAAATTCGGAGGGCATTGAAGTTTCCAAATTTAGGCAAGTCACCAACGGAGGTGTTGTTATAGGGTGTTCAGGCAAAAATCAAGTAGATACACTAAGGAAAAAGTTGGAAGGAGAACTTGGGCCAAAATATACCGTAGAAACCCCGCCGTTAAAAAAGCCGAAATTAAGAATTGTAAATATAAATAAAGATGATATCAGTACTGAGGATTCCGATGAAGATATTATCAATTTAATTGTCAAGTGCAATAATCTAGACAAGTCTGATGCATGATTTTTACATTAAAGTTTTAAAAAAGTCGGAAAATGAGTTCAAAAATATTGACTTAACTTTAGAACTGGATTCACGAACACACTGTTTTTAACCATGTCAGTATTTTGCAGTGCTATAATTGTATGGGTTTTTATCACTTTGCAAAAGATTGCAGCTTGGCTAAGGTATGTTCAAAATGCGCAGGGGAACACTCTTATAAAGAAGGTCGTACGAAAGATGCAAAATCTGCAAATTGTTCTAAGAGTAAGATCTTTAATAAAAATGCAAGTCATGAATCCTTAAATAAAAAATGTCCGTCATATTTACACTTAGTCACCGAACAAAATAAAAGTAAATCTTATTTAATTTAATAAATGTATGAAATTAGTAATTTTGTACCAAACCTAAATAATTTCAGGGTAGTCCATCTTAATCACCGGTCTATTTTTACAGGCTTTCAGGAGTTTGTAGATATTGTAGAACAGAATAAATTTGATGTTATTGCGGTAACTGAAACATAGCTGAATCGAAATATTTGTTCAAATACGGTGTACTTAAATGACTACAGGTTCTTTCGCAGGGATCGAGATTTTGGAAGAGGAGGGGGTGTAGGTGTATATGTTAAGTCAAATTTACATAGCGAGCAATTAGCACTTGATAATGAAATACAAGTTGAGGGGTTTGAACATATATGGATAAAAATTAAAATTAATAATAAGATAATAACTGTCTGAACTGTTTAATAAGCATGTTCCACCTGGAACTGTGCGGGTCAGTAAGCCTCCTGCGCCTTGGTTGACGCCTGCATTAAAGGCCATTATGAGTGAACGTGATAAGGCCAAGAAAATGTTTAAAGCCGTTAAAACAGCTGAGGCATGGGAGACTTATAAACGGTTACGTAATTTTGCTCTTGCATCTACCCGTAGGAAAAAAAAGGAATATTTAGAGTTTTTACAGAGTCAAAAGGATATGGGTGCTGTTTGGAAAACATTAAATAGAATGAAAGTTCATACCTCTGCAAAGGGAAATTGTGAACTGCCTTTGAAGTTGTCTGATCCGGATGAAATAAATAATTATTTTATTAGCGTGTTTCACAAAACAGATCTCTGTGAAAACAAAATAAAATTTTATGGCGAAGAGAAACTCAGGCAGGATCTATCATTTCAATTTGCTATGGTGACTACTGAGACCATATGGAAAACTATTTGTATATGATTAAACTTAGTCTGCCAGTAATACTTAATCATCTGACACATATAGTAAATTATTGCATAGAGCAGGGGGTCTTTCCTGGCTGTTGGAAGCAGTCCCTAATTATACCAGTTCCGAAAGTAAAGAGCCCAACCAAAATGAGTGAATTGCGTCCAATAAGCATTTTACCGACGCTATCAAAAGTCTTAGAAAAAATTGTCCAGTCTCAAGTCTTTGATTATCTTAACAATAATAATTTGTTTCCTATACACCAGTCCGGTTTTAGAAGTGGTCATAGCACAGCTACAGCGTTGCTAAATTTGATGGATAATATATGCAGAGCTCTGGATAAAGGTTTGGAAGTCGTCTTAGTTTCACTTGATCGCTTGCAAATAGTACAAAATACATGCTGTCGGTTTATCTTTGGATTAAGAAAGTATGACCACATATATGCAAAGGTTAAGGAATTGAAATGGTTAAATATAGCAAATACTTTTAAATATCATTTTGCGGTTTCTGTGCTAAAAATTTTAAATGATGATTCACCGATCTATTTGCGGGAGAAGCTTGTATTTCGTACCACTATTCACAATCTTGAGCTTCGACATTTCGTTCAGCCTGGTTTAAACGTAGTTTTACCTATAAAGCAGTGACAGTCTATAATAGTTTGCATGCCGATTTAAAATCTTTTCCACCTCAGTGTAATGTATGTATGTATAGGAAATTAAAATATTTTTTTTTCTGTGTACATACATATATATACTCTATTTCGAAATGGTGCGGAGTAATAAAACCTACTTATAAATGCAAAACGCTAACAGAGTGGTCAAATAAATTTTTGTGATTTCTAAATATTTAGCCACAGCTGTTATAGCCTGCTGTATTATATTTTAACCATTCCACCCTGTTTTGTATGGCAATCCCGCTGCAAACAATAGGCTTTGTTAGCAAAGCGGCCATTTTCTACCTGCAGTAGCGTACGTTTGGGTATTTAATTTAAAATACCTGTTTTACCTAAGTACTTTTATTTATTCACTTATTTATGTATATTCAAAAACAGTTAGTATTACTGTAACATTTTATCACATATAATATTTATATAATAAGGTATAAGAATTGCGATTTTGTGTAAACAGTTATGTAGAGAACTATGGTATTTCATTTTCGTCGTCAGAAAAATCCGTCGAATCTTCGTCATGTTCCAAGGATATAATTAAAGGCTCTACAATTAGGTCAATTAAATGGTCTAGTTTCCACATTTTTTCTTCTTCTTTTATAACATGCTCAATACACTTACGCCATTTTTCAGAATCGACACTTTTTAAAGATTCCTCAAAGATAATTTTAACATCTTTCATTTTAAACGTCGTGTTTCTCCTTGCTACATAACTTTTTACTTGGGCCCAAACAAGTTCAATGGGATTTAATTCGCAATGATACGGAGGCAGACGAAGAATAGTAATATTTCGTTTCTGAGCAATTTTGTCAACTACATACTCGGTGAAACGAGCTTTATTTGAGGACACTATGGACAACAGTTCCTTTTTCACCATACTTTCATCAAATGGTATGTTATTCTGTCTGAACCACTGAATAATATCCGCTTTTCTCCATGAATTAGTTGGTATTCTGTCAACTTTTCTGGAATGATAACTCGCATTGTCCATCACTATCACCGAATTAGGTGGAATGAGATCTAACATTTGTTCAAAATATTCTTCGAACACATCGCCATTCATGTCTTCATGGTAATCGCCAGAATGATTTGACTCAAACATTAACAAACCGCCCTCAACAAAACCATCAACACTTCCAAGGTGTGTAATAATCAGTCGCTTTCCTTTCCCAGATGGTGGTTTTAGTCCGGTGGACCAGCCTTCTTGCCAAATCTTCCCAACCGTATATCCTTCATTAAGCCATGTTTCGTCCAGATAATAAATATTTCTATTCTCACTTCGAAACTGCTTTATCTGTCTTAAGTAATGTCTCCTCCAGTAAATAATTTCATCTTTTTCGATTAGGAGCGATTTTCTGCTTTGTTTTTCCCAGCTGAAATTCATTTGTTTTAAAATTGTCCACAATTTCTTCCTGCTTATCGTTGGAGACATATTTTGGTCTTGCTTCAAGGCTCCTAAAATTTTGTCGATGGTTGGTATTTCCTTATTAAAATAAAAGGAATGTACCGTTCTTCTAATTATAAGTTTGTAGTCTTCATCGATAGGCACCGTCTTTCTTCCTGAAGATGGTATAGGTGGTTTTACAGCTCCACTTTTTCGTTCACACCTTAATTTATATATCGACGTTTTTGAAACACCCGTCATTTGCGAACACATTTCCACCACAGTATCAACGCTATACAGAGGATTTTGATGTTTGAGGGCGTCATATACATTAAGAATAATATTCTTTTCGTTAACAGAAAATGGACATTTGCTCGCTCGTTTTACTGGAGAGAAAACTGAATTAGCCATTTTAATTGAAACTATAAAATGAAACAAACACACTGTGTCTTCTTCGGAGGAACAAATATAACTGAAAAATTACAATTACTTAAACTTTAGAGTATGGATACAAAAAATCGTCAAATTTGAATGTTTACAATAGTAATAAAAAAACCTAAGTGTGATAAATATAATGCTGGGAAAGTCCGAGTATTAGGACAGGTAAACGTTTAAAATATGTACGTAATTATGTACGCCTATGTATCAGCCATCAGAAAATGATTTATTACTTCGCATCATTTCGAAATAGAGTATAGTATGTTTCACGAAATAAAGACGATTATTATCCTATGATACTCGATGGGCGGTGTGTGTGTGAAGGTGTTGATTGACACGGCTCTTGAATAGCTCTAGGTTGTAATTTGAGGGAAACAGATGTCCTGAGAGAGAGTTCCACAGTGATGCAGTGCGCCAGACAAAGGAGCCCTTGTAAAGCGATGTTCTAAGTGTTTCCAGATATACAACAACCGGGTGCGCTCTTGCCGTCTGCCGTGACTGTCTGACAGGCATTGCTGGGGATAGGATGAGGCGGACCAAATCCTAGGAACATCTGACGTGTAAATATCTGTAAAACAGGGATATTTTAGCCACATGTCTGCGGTGTTCCAGATTATCCAGATCCCGGGTCAAGTCCGGGTCGCCGACGAGACCCACAGCTCTCTTCTGAATGGAATACAGCAGTTTTATGGTGTGCTTCGTTGCGACACCCCAGAAGTGTGAGCAATATTCTAAGCACGGCCTTATTTGCGCTTCGTGGAGCAAGAGCAGCTGCTGCGGTGTATAGACTTTTTTTTTGTTGCGAAATAGCACACCAAGCTTCTGAGATGCTAGCGGCTTGGTCATGCCAGGACTTATTGCTGTTGACCGAGACACCCAGTAGTCTGATTGGCGAGGATGAAGGAATGGTCAATCCTGCCATAATGATGTCAGGGCCCGCCGTATTGGCTCTCTTGGTAAACGTGGCCGCTTGGGTTCTTCCTGCGTTGAACTGGATTAAATTTATTTCTGTCGGTCCAAATTTGAACCCTCTCAAGATCTTGATTAATTGCTGTAATTTGCTCCTGTCTGCGGTGATATGTCTCAGTCGCTTGTAAAGGTTTTTCTGATGTAAACTGGGAGACAAGGGTACTGTCATCTGCAAAACTGGAAACAGGATTATTGGTTTCGAAAAGCAGGTCATTAATATAGATGACGAACAGAGTTGGTCAAAGTATTGCGCCCTGAGGCACGCCCGCGTTAATGATAAATGTGTCTGAGATGTGTCCATTAATTGTAACGTGCGGAGATTGGTTCTTAAGGAAACTTGCAAGCTAGCTGCAGAGAGAGGCTGGCAGTCCGAAAGTTGTTGGGCAATCCGTCATGCTAAACTCTGCCGAATGCCCTCGAAATATCCAACGCAATCGTTCGAGATTCTCCGTAGTTCTCATTTGCCCTACTCCATATATGAGTGACATAGGCCAATATATCTCCTCTGCGAAAGCCGTATTGGTTATCGCCAATTAATCTGTTAGGCTCAAGACACTTGAGTAGTTGCTGATTGACCACACGTTCCATGACTTTGGAGATTATTGGAAGCAATGCAATGGGCGATAGTTTGAGGTCGGTAAATTTATTTTCGGTAAGACAGACAAAAGTCTGGAAAAATGGGTGTTAGTTCGTTGGCGCAGTTCTTTAACACGATCGCAGGTATTCCGACCGGTCCTGATGTATTTTGCGTATCTAATTATTTGAAGATTTTACGAATATCACGGTGATGAAACTTAAATTCTGTCATGGTAGTGCTGATGTTCGATATGGTGGGGAGAGCCTTGCCTTGGGGGATGTTTAAGTTAGGGTGCGATGAAAACATTTTGGCGAGCATGTTTGCTTTTTCCTTGGTGTAATCGCCGTAAGGTCGCGTTCATCTGTCAAAGGTGGGAGAGGTGGGAGGCATTACTTACTGCCTTTGCTACCGACCAGAAATTCCTGGAGCCACTGGGGCATTGCAAAAGTTTATTCCTGATCCTTTTTTTGTGTTTGTCCTCAGTTTCGTCAGTCACACGTTTGATATAATATTGTTTATATCAAAGTTGAAATATTTTTTCGTATTATCTTTTTGATCTATCAAAAAAAGACCGCAAAACAAAGAAAATAGAACTAATTTCCTTCTTCTTAAATGGAACACCCTGTATATTTCAAAATATATGGTTTTAAATTTTTGGTTCCACCGTTTTTAATATAATAATTTAATCGAAATTAAAATCTCGATGGACCATAGAATTATCAGTT
>JAEQML010072239.1:0-15638 GCA_016904865.1 Pissodes strobi
TCTTGGTGCTGCATTGAACTGGACCAATTTTCTGTCGCCCCAAGTTTCACCTTTCTCCAGGTCTTGATTAATTGCTGTATTCTGCTCCTGTCTGTGGTAAGTCTCAGTCGCTGATAAAGGTTTTTCTGCTCTAAATTGAGAGGCAAGGGTACTGTCATCTGCAACACTGTAAACAGGATTGTTCGTTTCGGTCAGCAGGTCATTTATATAGATGAGGAACACAGTTGGTGAAAGTATTGCGCCCATCAACTGCAACGTGTAGAGATCGATTCTTAAGGCGACTGGCTAGCCAGTTGCAGAGAGAGGCTAGCAGTCCGAAGGACGGCAGTGTGTTGAGCAATCCGTCAAGCCCAACTCAGTCGAATGTCTTCGGAATATCCGAACTCGTTCGAGACTCTCCGTAGTTCTCATTGTCCTACTTCATATATGAGTGACATAGGCCAATATATCTCCTGTCGATCTCTTTTTGCGAAAGCCGTATTGATAATCGCTGATTATTCTGTTGTTCTCGAGATACTTGAGTAGTCGCTGATTGACTACACGTTCCATGACTTTAGAGATTATGGAAAGCAAGGCAATTGGGTGATAGTTTAAGGGTGTGGTTTTCTTGCCTTTTTTGGGAACAGGTTGCACTCGAGCGACTTTCCCAGAAGATGGGTGTTAGTTCGTTGGCGCAGTTCTTTAACACTATGGCAGGTATTTCGTCCGGTTCTGATCCTGATGCTTTTTGCAAATCCAGTTCTTTAAGTATTTTACGAATATCGTGGTGTTGAAACCTGACTTCGGCCATGGTAGTGTTGATGTTCGATATGGTGGGGAGAGCCTTGCCTTGGGGGACTTCCAAGGTAGATTGCGATGAAAACGTTTTGGCGAGCATGTTTGCTTTTTCCTTGGCTGTAGTCGTCGTGATGCCACATTCGATTGTCAAAGGTGGGAAAGATGTTTTTGTAAACAAACTGCCTTTGCTACCGACGAGAAATCTCTGAAACCACTGGGACATTGCAAAGTTTTTTCCTGACCCTTTGATTGTGTTTGTTCTCAGTTTCGTCGATCACACGTTTGCATTCATTTCTCGCTTCGACAAAATAATTGCGATTTTCAGCGATCTGATGTTGCTGCCAGTACTTGTAGGCTTGCTGTTTCTTACCTACTGCTCTGTCTTTCATTACAGGCGTAAACTCTTCGCAGCAAACTGATGGGTCATCAATGCAAAGCAAACGTCGAGCCAAGGAAAATCTAGGTAGAACTCCCTTAGATCGTCCCAGTTTGCAGAATTGTAATGCCAGACTTTGCGCGGCAATGGTGGATCCTGATAGGACATTAAAATGAGATTTGTTTTCTGAAGGGCGTTACTCTTTCGGTAATTTGTTGCACTGAAGACCAAATTCTGCCGGCGTAGGCTGCTGCGCGGCTTTTTATATAAAACTTCGACTCGCCAATTTGAATAATGTTTTGAATTAGCAACAAAGTTAATTATAACAGTTTATACTTTAGATAATAACAAATTATAAATGTGATTTAATGTTAAGTTCAAACAACACTGGATACATTTATTTACTGGGAAGTTGACAATATTTTAAACAATTTGGCGGCAATATTACAATAAAATTAATTAAGATCATTAGCCATTAAGGTGTAACTTATGTAGATGGAATAATATTTGAATCGCCTCTAAGTCATTGACTATCATTCAGGGGATTTCAACTTTTTTGTAGATACAATTAAAAAGCATTTGATTTGTTTCTTGAAATATTCCTTATATAGTGAAGACAACGTGTGTTTTTTTCAGAAGACCTAAACCAAGGTTTTTCGTTGATAATAGTATTATAATAACCCATGCCTATATTATCTGGATTAAATTGTATAGCTTCTCCAATTTTGCCTTATGGATATACAACTGTCTAGTATAAGTTAAATAACTCGTATAAATAACTCGTTAATCCGCTAGTGCATAAAAGATATTAGGAATATTAGTGTATATAAAGATTGAATTGGTTTTGTTCTTAAAAGCTGATACATTTTCACTTACTAACAATAGATATCTAATATTGAGAGAACTTGTTTCTTAATCGAATATCAAGTAGTGCTCATATTATATTAAAATTACGTTTTCGTATTTTTTTTAGGAGAATTTCGCGTCGTTAGATGAATATGTGACATACGAATATGTCAGCAAGTGTGCAACTCCTACCGGTGAAAGAAGTTCGCCAACTTTGGAAAGGCCACATAAGTATGAAGTAACTATCCCAGATGTACCGAGTAGGTGCCGGGGAAAATATTGTCTTGTGTATTTCAGTCAAACGGAAGATAAGGTGAGTGAAATGTCAAGCGCTTTTCTTAAATTATTTTTACTATAAGTTAAAAGTTATGTATACTACTAACTTGGCAGTCGATTAATTTAATCTTTCACATTCCAACTTATTACTACTGGAAGCGCTTAAATTGAACTCAGCTTTGTAAAAGAATAGTTCGCAAGATTTCCTTTTACAATATTATACACTGTAATAATATCTGAACATCAAAAATAGAAAAGGGAACAAAACGTGCATGAAGTTTCTCGATTGCATGCTCATAGGACCCTTTATGATCACAATTAATTCAATATGAAAACCGGAGACGCGATGTGTTTCCTGTTAGCTCTTATATTATATTATATAATATAATATGATTTAAATTTGGCTGACATGGCATTAATTTTGCACAAAAAAACTGAAGATGTCGCAAGCAGGATATTCGATTGTTACAGTCGCAGTTCGGGATTTTTGGTGAAAATGCGACATATATCAGGTTAGACCTACAAAGCTAGCGGGCCAGCGTTTCAATTAATATTGTATAATATAGATTAAACGTGAAATTTAGATTTCTACCCTAAGGTAAAGCATACAAAATATTCGAGTCCCTTTAAATCAGGAACTGCGAGTATAAAATCTAAGCAGCAAAAACAGTGTGTATTACATAAGACGAAAAGTTTATTAACAGTTTATGAACAGTTTTGCAATATATGTAAAAAAATGTATTGACTTTTTTGAGGTTGACAGCTGCGATTGTAATAATTCTTCTATCTGTCTTTGTCTGAAAAAGATCCCACTGTGATGATTAAATCGTCTATATCTGTTTCAATTTGCCGTCTACTTCCCAGTATTTCTCTTCAATACAACGAACGTGTTTAACTTATAATTTCCAATTTCCCCCTGATATTAACATATGATTTCCAATTTTCTCCTGATATTGAGTCAACCGTTTCTAATGTAAAATTGTAAATCTTTAATTATTGAAAGTTCGCTGGTGCTCTCGTAGATACCTTTTCAATGCTGCCCATGCCCAGTAGGGTTTAGATCGGACATATACGGAGTTAACCTTAGAGGCATAAGACCGCACTACGTAAAAGAGCGTTAGTTCTACAGTTTTTTGTAGGCTTATTGGCTGAGATTACCTCATATAATTAAAATTTTCTCCATGTAGGATTAAATTTGAGATTATTCATCTGAAACCAAGATAGCATACAATATTTTGTAGAGTATTTAGTTGGTACTTTATCTTGTACATGATAATGATAAGGGACTTTATCCAACACTCCAATTGATTCTAGAGGAATCTTATGTAGAAGTTTCTCTATAAGCCATTTTTCAAAATAATTATCCCCACGATAGTCTCCAGTTGTTAATCCCTAGCGAAAAATTAAAGCGGCACCTGGAACAAAGTCAAGTTCTGAACCAGCATGCACCACAATTAGTCGACTGCTAGACCGAATTCCGTGATTAAAACCAGTAACTTTTTCGCTTTGCCAAAATGTGTTCACTATCATGTTATCTACCCAGATCTCGTCTTGATAAAAAAATATTGCATCCTTCTTGCCTATATTGTCTTACAGTTGAGATATACTCTACACGCTAGTGAAAAATACTTGGTTTCTCAATGAGCAATTTTTTTTTATTTTGACACTTGCGCTAAGTAAATCCCCTTGATCGTAAAAGCCGATTTAAGGTTTATACCCGAACGGAAATTTAGGTAAAAAATCATCTGTTATTCGTCGAATTATCACGACCATCATCTATTTCATCTTTATATGATAATTGTTATCTTTTGTCACCAAGAGATATAGAAGGTGTGGAAGGCTTGGAGCGGTCACTTTGTTCTTTTAATACGACTTTTAGGAACACTGGTGTAAAATGCAGCCCGTTCTGTTCGATGTTCATTTATTTTCTGCTTCTCTATCACAGACACCAATAACGTGAGCAATTACCTCACGTGCGGCGCTTCTAATTGTTTTCCCCTGTTTGTTCGCTATCATCTCTTTAAAATCACAACGGAAGCAGGCAGCCCTTTATTTATATGTAAATTAATATAAAATCGTGAATATGATGATTGTTTCTGGAGTAGATAAACACGCCCATTGGACTAGTGCGAAGCTTATTAGGTCACCGCGAGGTTTCGTTTAACTGGCGCACATTGTACACGATTTGCGATGAGCCGCGAGTTATTGCAACGTATAGATCTGATTTTGCAGAGATATATTTAATAGTTATTTGTTATATATGGAAAAAAAGTTCTAAATTTGAGCATGAAGCATAGGAAGACGTACAGCAACATTACAATTTTACTTTTTCCCCTGTATAATAAACTATTTTTTTTTCTGTGAAGGTATTGGGTCTATTGAATAAAGAAAAGTATTACCTTGCAAGTCATAACTTATAAGAAAAAGCTAAAACTTCTAAGTACAAGCTATTACTTATTTTTATTTGAATAAAAACTAGAACTCTCTTGAAAGTAAATACCGGAAAATTCTTTTGAATGTTAAGGAATTACTTGCAAGTACTTACTTATACTTATAAGTATCCTTTTCCATTGCGTGTAACAAATGAAATACATGTGAAGTACTAAATAAAATCAATAACATAAAATCTCGCCCTAACGAACTCCCAAAGGATCGTGGTTTTTTCAACAGTGGGTAACTTGATTTAACTCACAATTGAAAGCTAAATCAATTTTGAAAAATTCCCAAAGCATTAGAGAATTATTTACCCAGAGTTATTTAAATATCACCTGACATTGTCTCCAGTATTGCTTGACGTTTCTTTTCATCACACACGTAATCGAAGTCTCCCGGTTTTTCAATTTCATCTAATGCAAATCAAAAATCATGTCGTAGATCTTATGTAAAACAGCACAACAAACAATAATTTTTGGAACTTTTGACAACCTTGTGCCCTAGAATGGAAACCTTTGCTTTAGTTGTCCAAAAACTCTCTCATCACGACTGTTTCCCTGGAGTGAGTAATATTGAATAATTCTTCAATTCGGTTTTGAGGATCTTTAAAAGGTGCTAATAGTCAAGGAGCAATTCCATTTCCACTGTCTCCAAGAAGGCAGAAGCTACCCGAAATCTTGCCACATGTTCATATAATATGGGACTTTGTCTACAGGTTCTGGAATCGTGAGCACTTCCAGGCGATTGACCGTCTACACTTGAAATCATTTCATGAGCATCACCAGTTACTTACACATTTATGCTAGAAAACCCTTTTCTGATAATAAAATCATCGCCAAATTGTGGTGTTTTTTTAATTTGAACATGAGTACAATCTACAGCACCAGGAATTTGGAATCGATTCGACCATTTAATTCTTGCTTCTTCCAGGGCATCTAGATTCGATGGAAATTTTATCCAGTGGTGGGCCTTCTCGAAGATACAATCAGCTACGTTGCTCATGGTTTTGCATACTGTTGAATGATGAACGCCAAAATCTTCACTAATACCTGTTTGTAATCCGGCACACTAACATATCGTAGATATATCTTTTGCCGAGCGGCAAGTGCACCTCCTCTGGATTCATCAACCTCTGGTAAAAAATAATCCGAAAAATAGTCTATATTTTCACTTTCACAACGCAACAAGAGCTTAGCTTGGGCTGGTGCTTCTTCTCTTCCTATAGCTCTTCATATTACGAACATTTATGAAGTCCACCTTGTTTAACAAAGTGTACTGCAACTACCGTCGCGAAAAAGTATGCTTTATAGCTACCTTAAAAATCATCAAGTTATTACTGACTAATTTAAGGCAGTAGCATGTTAGCATTAGTACTGGGAAAATATAAATAAATCCTTATATTTTAAGTAACTACTTAAAACCAGAAGGAGTTTGCTTATGGTCGTAAGTAATCTCTTTTACATGAAGTAGTCACTAACCTTTTATTCAATTTATATTGAGTAAGTACTTAAATAAGAAGAAGTAGAAGCCAATACTTCTTTTTATTCAATAGACCCATTATAATTTGTGTAAAATATAAAAAATCATAAAATAAGAAAATTGAGCGGCGTGAAATATTAAACATATACTGTATGTATAAATATTCGGGGATAAAAGCCTTGTTCCCGTGTTAAATAACGTTACATTCCTGCGCCCGTCTAGAGCTACAAAAAGGCACCGTTTCTCTCATATCAGAAAACAATATTCCGTATCTTCTAAATAATAATAATATGTTCTTATAGTAGGGCAAAATGGAACTGGGTCTTTAATTAAATAATTTGTTCTGATGTTTATCATTTATAGTGTATATTTCTTGTGTAGATGGCATATTTTCATATTATGATAAATCATTATTTTCTGATATATCTGATACATTTTTGTTTTCTGAATCTTGATCCTTCCAATTATGTCATGTGTTATGGGTCGACTTCAATTACAGGTCTTGAAGAAATTGATGTCATGCTTTCCCTATATTTAACATGAAAGTCTGTTCTAGCGCGGCCACTTCTTCGATATATTTTTCGTCTCCTTCCTTATATCTATTTGTTTGTATTTATTTTATTTATTTATTTCACTTATCCACAATATGATCTTATCCTCATTTATATTTATTTTGCATCCATTCATCCCGCTCTTCATTCCGTGTGCCTTATTCCTAGAGTGTTTGCAGTGAAACACAAAAAAAGAGACCTGAAAGGAGTAAGAAGTATGTACAGCAACTACATTCATCTTGACTTGGAACACCCGCATGCTATGAACTTACTTTAAAGATTTGGTAAATGATTATTATACTTAGATCTTGATCGGCATAACAAGGCTACT
Source organism: Pissodes strobi (assembly GCA_016904865.1). Taxonomy (NCBI): domain Eukaryota; kingdom Metazoa; phylum Arthropoda; class Insecta; order Coleoptera; family Curculionidae; genus Pissodes; species Pissodes strobi. The sequence continues at coordinate 7,070 of JAEQML010072239.1, forward strand.
CCTCGCAGTCAATGAGAGTCTGCGAGAAGGCAACCTCTAGCATTCTCGATTTCTCAGAGTATATTCCGAAGCAACGTTAGAAGTTAAAAACGAATTTAAGTTTTTTCGTGAAATACTCTGCACTGTTCAAAATGTAGATTGATATACCTGTCAATATTTTCAGCTCCTTAGAGGCTTTCTACATAAAACATAAACATACATAACTCTTAAACAATATTGTAGGTACAAAATACCTACCCTTACCCTCACAGCACTGACCCAGCTGATAAGATCATAGGAAATGGTTTATATGCATGATAATAAACGTACTGCTTTAAAACGAAGGAAAACATCCTCTTGGTTGAGTAGCAAATTAATTTTTTTTTCCAAATATGAAATACATAACCCATGTCCGTATTCAAAAAAAAGTTAGTTGTATAGTGGTATTTGAAATGTTAAACGCCAATATAAAAAACCGGTAGACAAGATAAAATAATAATTTGTTTCTATTTGTCATTTTTAGCTCACGTCAATCATTTTCGGGTTATTAGGAGAACTGTTTTTCGGTGTTTTTCATATTTGCATTAATATCTCAGAGCTGAAAGCAACACTGTGACTTCTCCAATACAACCAGTCACGCAACTTACGGTTTCAGTATAACTGAAAATCCACAATTATTTTGTCAGATGAATATCGTTTTCTTTTTATAAAGAAAATAGGTTAAAATTGGTAAAAGAAAACTGAGATCAGTTTGTTATTTTTTTTTTGTTGAAACTATCTGCTTAATTTTAGGTGAAAAGGTAAAAATCATTTTAAGTCATCATGCCTTTGAAATGTATTTAATTCTCGATTGTTGTTTTTGTTATAGTGTATTTTTTGATGGTTCAAGTGGCTATTTCGCAAATTTAAGCTAGGCTTCAGAAATGAATAAAACTTTTTCAGATACTTACCACCACATCGATCGTTAAGACAATTGTCGGTATAATATTTATTCTAAGAGTAAGGGTATATAAACTTAAGGAAGCTAGCACAAAGATCGATGCCTATATTTCAAAAGCTTTATTAAGCTGATCAGTGCGCTCCTGATTTTATTTATTTCCCTCCTTCCTTAAAATCCACATTGAAAAAGTATTGAGGTAAATTCGGAAAGATTCATTCAACTGTCTGTGTTTTAAATGGGGTTTTAGCGGAAATCATCCGGTACCCTCTAATAAGTATTCTCTAGGATAATATCATTTAATGGACAACATCAGCAACAAACAACAGAATATTGAGAAGGATATTAATTCAGTCTGCGGAGCAACTTTTAACCATTTAGCTCTTAAATTTTCACCGTTTGCGAAAGCAAAGACCGATACAATTGCCCCTTGTGCTTTCAAAGTACTATAGTACTTTCAAAGTACTATAACTGGATTTACGTTCAAGGGCAAAGCAAATTTACTGTATTTTATAATTAAAATGAACACGTTTATTTATAACATTTATTTATTTCTAATTTGTGTTTTTTCTTGCGTAGGTTATGAGTGTACTGGGCGTTAGTGATCCATTCCCCATCGTTAAAACAGAAAGCGATTGACTTAAAAGGGCTGTGCAACTGCGACCTTAGCTTTAAAGGAAATTAAGCTGTGAGAAATATTTTGTTGGTTCAACTTATTAATTAAGCCACAATAGTACAAGAATCTAGTTAGCCACAATATATATTAGTCACATAACGAACGCTCTAGTAGAAATTTTAGCCAATATTGCCTGAACTCCATTGTTGTTGCATTTATAATTATACGTGTAGCCCGTATTAAGCTAATTGCAACTAATATCTTTGAAAGGAGTTTATTTGGATATGGATGTAATTTTTACATTTAGTTTATAATTTGAATCATAAAAATCTGGTAAATTTTTAAAAACTGGAAAAGTCAGCTAAATACGAATTTTTGCTCTAAAGAATTTTAGAGAAAAGACAGTAAAGGAATTTATGGAATATGCTTTGATATTTTTTCATATATTTTAACAACGTTTAAATGCTTGATATTTTTATGCATGTCAGTACTTATTCCTTGTGTCCTTAAAGATACATTAACTCCTAAAATTGCCTTTGTAAAGGCTATGTGTATATTAAGCGAATTTGTTGTCTATTTCTATAATGAAAAAAAAATGGTATTCAGAAGATAGAACTATCATATATTATAGGGTGCCCCATGGTTTCCTTGCTCTCAAATTGGTAAGTGTGTTATCAGATTTGGCTTATGTTATGACGGCGCGAAATATAAAAAAGTAGTGCATTTTTAATCTTGACATTTCAGAAAAAGTATTAAAGAAATCTTAATCAATTAAATAATCCTATACCAATGAATTTTTACCAAATATTTATGGTAGTAACTATAATTTCTGCAAGAAGCCTTTGCAAAACACACAATACTTATACAATGTGTCCAAAAAAGTATGCAACATATGGGAAACTTCTTTATTGTTGCTTGCCTTAAAACAATAAATGAGTATTTCAGATTTTAAGTACGGCTTTTAGTGCGGGAGCAAATGTCATTTCCCGGAACCGCGTCAAGAATGAAGTACCTTAACTTTTAAAGATACAGCAAAATCTTATAAGGAAAAGTTCCTCCAAAATAAAAAAATAATCTAAATGTGAAATATGAGTTAAGTATATCAACTTTTAATTTCTCTTTTTTTCCTGGATTTTTTTTCTTAAACGTTACGCTACTGGTGAATGTTTTGTTCTTTTGTTATTAGTATACTTGCCAAGCAACATCAAAATTTATTTAAGATAGAAATTAGTTACATAGTTGCATAATGTTTCAGTTTTTCCAGAGACAAAACCCAGTTTAGGTATTAGTGAGTTGCAAACACATTTAAACACTTTTGGTTCAAAATAATTGTCCACAATAATTACAAAATACAATTGGAATGACTGACTCAATGATAATTAATTTCATATATCAGAGTCAAGTAAAATTATTGCTATTTATTTGTTTTTATTGTGCACGGCCTACTATTCAAGACCAAATATTTTATACGGCTTTTTAGGATGCTTGGGCATATTTTACTCATCGGGTGCAAAAAATAAATAAATTATTAGTTGTTTCACATGAACTGAAAATCGTTGAATCTATTCATGATTTTCATTGGAAAAATTTTTGAACCAAATGTGTTTAAATGTGTTTGCAACACACTGATACCTAAACTGGCTATTATCTCTGGAAAAACTTCAACATTATGCAACTATGTAAGTAATTTCTATCTTAAATAAATTTTAAAGTTACTTGGCAAGTATACTAATAACAAAAGAACAAACTATTCACTGCGGCGAAACGTTTAAGAAAAAATCGAAAAAAAAAAGAAAAATTTAAAGTTGATGTACTTAATTCAAATTTCATATTTAGATTATTTTTTTAATTTGGAATATTTTTTCCGTTTAAGATTTTGCCGTATCTTTATAAATTAAGGCACCTTACTCTTGACGCGATTTCGGAAAAATGATATTTGCTCCCGCACTAAAAGCAACACGTAATTTTTGAAATACTCATTTATTGCTTTAGGGTAAGCACCAACTTTTATCAAGAATAACATTTTCTGAGAAACCAATAATACAGAAGTATCTCATATGTTGCATAGTTTTGTGAACACACTGTATATACTTTTGGCCAATCCCGGTATAACACTAGTTGAATTAAATCTATTAATATAGTGCTTCTCTGATAAATTCCTATTGTCAAAACAGGTGTATTCTTATTGTATTTAAGGTGTTTCCCTAAATATTAATATTTACTGATTTTATGAAAAATATTGTGTATAATATATATTAAATATAATATGCAGTGACACTCATGCGGCTGAAATGTTCGTTCAAAAATTTCTTAAAGGTATTGGTTACCATTGACTCTCGTCAGAATCTCGCCGCTAATATATTTTTGTTCGTAAGTTGGTATTTTTACAGCTTTGCGATGTCCATTAATTTGGTTTATTAGAAAATCCTAGTGGTTCTGGAAAAATCCTTTAACTTGAGTAATTTAAAGTTTTTCAAGCTCCAAAAATCGCAATCGATTATTCTTTTCCAGTAGAATTGAAAAGTGAAACTAAGAAACCATTTGAGTTGCAAATAAAATGGTTTTTTTAAATGAAATATCATGCTTCTCATGTGGAGTTAAAAACTAGCCACTGATTACGTCGCAATGATTATGCAATGTATATTTTAGGTACAGGTATCCGTATTAATTGCGCTGCTACAAATAGGTGAAAGTTATTTACTTGACGAGTTACTATAGGCCAGCCGACAAGGGTTCTAGGTGTAAATAAATGGGGGCAAGCTGCAATACAGTTTATTCTCTTTATTTTAATGTGTTGAATACTATACTAAATTTGCACGGTTTATCGATCCCGGATTTGGCCGCCATTTTTTATAAAAATTATATATATTATATTTTCATGGGTTTTTTAAAATAACTCGGTCTGGATACACCGTACAGAAAATTTGTAAATAAACCAAAATAAAGCCAATCAAATTCTCTACAAAAAAGGTCCTATTCATTGGTTTGGTAGATGAACAGATTGCCGAGATACAGACGCTTAAATGCAGAACATACATTCTAGTATACTCTGCATTTATAGGAATTAGTGTTTTCCCCTGTAGACCTATTCCACTTTCTTGTAGCAAATGTTCTAATGTTTAATGATAATTTGTACTTACATAATATGCTTTACATTCAGTATTTTTTTGACATAGAAGGTTGATCAATTGGCTCATCAGTGTTTTCTTCATCAAACTGTACGGCTGGTTCTTGTTCATTGTCTGTTTCTTCGACATTTGACAGACAGAATTTGAACACTCGTCCCTGGCATGAACCACATCCTACTAAACAGTGTAATCCTGCTTTTTGGCAGCTGCAGGCTGCGTTGCAACCTTTCCTATTGTAGCTTGCCCCCATTTGTTTCCACCTAGGACTATTAAGAACGACGTACCTACGAACCCAGACACGAAATTATATCACAGTTCAGCAAACATAAAGGCACCTAATATGCTTATTCTTGGCACGTTTCTTCGATAATATTTTTCAGATGATATTTATGGACATCTCATTCTCCTAAGTTCTTTGCATATCCGATGTGGGATATTCTTTAAGATGTTCGTAGTATGCGGCACAAATCTAGTAAAGAATATTCCTCGTCGCACATTGGGGGAATGTTGTAAGAATATGAGATATTGGTTCACAATATGAAATAATTAAATGAATCGTGGCTACCGTAAATTGAAGGCTGCAAGGATGAAAATAATCAGCTGATCGCCCGGGCGCTATTATTATATGTGACGCATGATAAAAGCATCTTTAACATGTTAAAAAGAATATAAATACATAACTCAAATATCAATTATTGTTATTAAAACATCAATTTCCGATTTTTTGTCGAATTGCTAACATCTATGCTATCTGAATTCATTTTTGACTAATTATTATAAAAATATTGCTAAAATATCGCCGTTTTATAAATGACATTTTAAAAAAGAATTTGGCATGCTTTAAATTATCCACTAATTTGCTACGCGTTTAAAATTATTAATGTTTTACATTTAATCTTTGTGGGTTGATGGAAAATACTCTTTCATAATCTGCGGATAAAAGCAAACTAACAAAATCCTTGCGAACTTGCAAAAAGGCAGTGAATTTTTGTATAGTTTGGAGTAGTCGATGTTTGGAATATTAGATAAATTAATGTATATTAAGTATAAACAGGAAGAATAGTTTACCGATCGACTATACTCTATTTCGAAATGGGGCGGAGTAATAAAACCTACTTATAAATGCAAAACGCTAACAGAGTGGTCAAATAAATTTTTGTGATTTCTAAATATTTAGCCACAGCTGTTATAGCCTGCTGTATTATATTTTAACCATTCCACCCTGTTTTGTATGGCAATCCCGCTGCAAACAATAGGCTTTATTAGCAAAGGGGCCATTTTCTACCTGCAGTAGCGTACGTTTGGGTATTTAATTTAAAATACCTGTTTTACCTAAGTACTTTTATTTATTCACTTATTTATGTATATTCAAAAACAGTTAGTATTACTGTAACATTTTATCACATATAATATTTGTATAATAAGGTATAAGAATTGCGATTTTGTGTAAACAGTTATGTAGAGAACTATGGTATATCATTTTCGTCGTCAGAAAAATCCGTCGAATCTTCGTCATGTTCCAAGGATATAATTAAAGGCTCTACAATTAGGTCAATTAAATGGTCTAGTTTCCACATTTTTTCTTCTTCTTTTATAACATGCTCAATACACTTACGCCATTTTTCAGAATCGACATTTTTTAAAGATTCCTCAAAGATAATTTTAACATCTTTCATTTTAAACGTCGTGTTTCTCCTTGCTACATAACTTTTTACTTGGGCCCAAACAAGTTCAATGGGATTTAATTCGCAATGATACGGAGGCAGACGAAGAATAGTAATATTTCGTTTCTGTGCAATTTTGTCAACTACATACTCGGTGAAACGAGCTTTATTTGAGGACACTATGGACAACAGTTCCTTTTTCACCATACTTTCATCAAATGGTATGTTATTCTGTCTAAACCACTGAATAATATCCGCTTTTCTCCATGAATTAGTTGGTATTCTGTCAACTTTTCTGGAATGATAACTCGCATTGTCCATCACTATCACAGAATTAGGTGGAATGAGATCTAACATTTGTTCAAAATATTCTTCGAACACATCGCCATTCATGTCTTCATGGTAATCGCCAGAATGATTTGACTCAAACATTAACAAACCGCCCTCAACAAAACCATCAACACTTCCAAGGTGTGTAATAATCAGTCGCTTTCCTTTCCCAGATGGTGGTTTTAGTCCGGTGGACCAGCCTTCTAAGAATGCTTGACGAAAACTTGAAATATTTTTGTCTTGCCAAATCTTCCCAACCGTATATCCTTCATTAAGCCATGTTTCGTCCAGATAATAAATCTTTCTATTCTCACTTCGAAACTGCTTTATCTGTCTTAAGTAATGTCTCCTCCAGCAAATAATTTCATCTTTTTCGATTAGGAGCGATTTTCTGCTTTGTTTTTCCCAGCTGAAATTCATTTGTTTTAAAGTTGTCCACAATTTCTTCCTGCTTATCGTTGGAGACATATTTTGGTCTTGCTTCAAGGCTCCTAAAATTTTGTCGATGGTTGGTATTTCCTTATTAAAATAAAAGGAATGTACTGTTCTTCTAATTATAAGTTTGTAGTCTTCATCGATAGGCACCGTCTTTCTTCCTGAAGATGGTATAGGTGGTTTTACAGCTCCACTTTTTCGTTCACACCTTAATTTATATATCGACGTTTTTGAAACACCCGTCATTTGCGAACACATTTCCACCACAGTATCAACGCTATACAGAGGATTTTGATGTTTGAGGGCGTCATATACATTAAGAATAATATTCTTTTCGTTAACAGAAAATGGACATTTGCTCGCTCGTTTCACTGGAGAGAAAACTGAATTAGCCATTTTAATTGAAACTATGAAATGAAACAAACACACTGTGTCTTCTTCGGAAGAACAAATATAACTGAAAAATTACAATTACTTAAACTTTAGGGTATGCATACAAAAAATCGTCAAATTTGAATGTTTACAATAGTAATAAAAAAAACCTAAGCGTGATAAATATAATGCTGGGAAAGTCCGAGTATTAGGACAGGTAAGCGTTTAAAATATGTACGTATATGTACGTAATTATGTACGCCTATGTATCAGCCATCAGAAAATGATTTATTGCTTCGCATCATTTCGAAATAGAGTATACAATATTGCGTTATACTGTTTGAGGTGTTTATATTGTTTCTTTGTACGCACCCGATTTTTTTCGTTATGGGGCCTGACGCCAGCAATCCTTTTAGCCTCTTATTTACGATAGCCCCGGATATTAGGTATATCATAATCGGTGCTGAGTCCACCCAAATAACGAGTTTAATTACTGGCATAAATGGTGAAAGTACTTTAAAGAATGTGGAAGCTTTATTTTATATAATATAGATATTATGGCAGGTACAATTGTCTATAAAAGTAAGGTTCCGCATGTTAAGTCGCATTTTCAATGTACTGGAGATCAAGGCAATTTTCTGTTAAGTGCATAAAAAATTACTGAAATCGTGCATAAAGGTTTGTTGCCTAGAGACAGCTTGAATGGGCTTTTACAGAGGGGAGCATTTTTTTAAAGGTAAATTACAATAAAAATGCATTTACGCTGTTTTTTTGAGGCAACAAACCTAAATGCACGATTTTCAAGTCATTCTGCATGCTCGAAATATATTTTAGACTATTTCCTGAGATAAAGCTATTTAACGATATACTGTCAAACTGTCACTTTTTAAAAATGATCAAAGCCAAATTTCGGTAATCCGTTAAGCAACAATGAAAGCTCCCAGAACAATGCACTTTTCAGTGTAATCACGCCGGAGTCTGATTTTCACCGAAAATTAAGTGAAAATTACCCGCTATTTTACCTATACGAGGAAAATAGTCAGCATAACTATTACATTTTTAATGGAAAGCAATCTTCAGCTTTGTAATCGAAAACTGAACCCTACGT
>JAEQML010072240.1:0-15638 GCA_016904865.1 Pissodes strobi
TTCTGTTTCGGTATTGTGGATAAAACTTCGTTTTAAAACTATTCAAGAACCGTGTCAATCAACATCTCGGCACAGACACAGCTCGTCGAGCGCCAAAGAATCTCTCTTTATTGTGTGTGCCACTGCCATAAAAAAAATAAATGTTGACCAGTTACTATTTAAATGAAATTCTCGCAGGTGCCCGATTTCCGCCATCTCTTGGTTTTTGCGGATTTTCATGGCAAACACTACCTCTCGGATCTTCGAATATCTTCATCTTTTTCTTTCATTTTGAAAGAGTTGGCATTGGAGTAATCATCTAAAATGATTATATTCCGTAAACCTACGTTAGGCAATGGAGAGACCATGTTAGAGGAAGGTGTACAATTACAAGCTTTATCGTTTTTACGTTTGTTGAGTGTAAAATGTGGCACTGGTGTACAAAACACACCAGCACGAGTAACTAAGACCTTGACATCAGACCCAAATTCACCGAGTTGGAGACTCAACACTGTTTAAATACCAGAAATGCGGGTGTAAATCTGAATGTTCCCCTTCACAGATTAAGTACCACTGAAAGAGATCCGGCATACTCGTGGATAAAGTACTTCAATAAATTACCTCGTGCAGTAAAAGTGGAGACCACTTTGAAATGATTCAAAAAATGTATTTTAGAAATTATTTTAAATTTAGAACCTTATTATGTAAGTGATTTTTATAGTGTTAAGTGTCGTATGTGGGACTTTTAATGATGTTTGCATCTGTTTGAAACATGCTCTTAAGACTGTTGTATGATATAGTGGGTTATTTAATTTTTTCTACGAGCGTGCGCAAAATAGAAACTTTGCGCACGCACTTGGAAGAGCAAAATTTAATTTTGCACACTAGTGCGGACAAGGCGTAATTTTGCGCACTAGTGCTAACAAGGTTTAATTTTGACAAACAAAGTACCATTAACAATATTTGTACACCAGTAGAAACGATTCTATGACATTTGCCGTCAGTGTCAAACAAATTAATTTGTTAATCTTTGTCCATTATTTTAACTACATCTAAATAAGTAGTCCATATTTAATACAACATTGAAGCAGAAGAGAACGAGGAAATACCGGTACATATTTTAGACAAAGCCGCAGGTGCCTGCAATAGCCTGATACACCAAAAGTCGTCCCAAAAATATTATAAGCCCCCAACGCTATGGTCCAAGTATTCGGTCCTGAAAACTATGTGCAAAATCAAGTTGAATTTGGACATTGGAAAATATTTTAAACTGACCGCCTTTTTAACGAGACAAAATTTAGGGTACAGGCCTAAGAAATCTAAAGTGCTTACCCAAGACGAGATATCCAAATTCATGGAAGAAGCTCCAAACGAAATTTATCTTATGATAAAAGTTGCTGCAATCTTGGGTTTAGCAGGTGCTTGTCGCCGTGAAGAGTTGACACAAATAACTTTATACGATATAGAAGATAAACAGATTTTAATTCTCGTTAAAATTCGGGACTCAAAAAGTCATACTGCCAGAGATTTTGTGATTACATTTGAAGCCAATAATGGAGCATACCTGCAATTATATCGTAAATATCGGCCTCATATTACTACACATCGGCGTTTCTTTGTGTATTATAAAAACGGCAAGTGTACATGTCAGTATGTCGGAATAAACACATTCGGCAAAATGCCATCCGAAATAGCGGCTTTTCTGGGCTTACCCAACCCAGAGCTATACACAGGACATAGTTTTCGCCGCAGGTCGGCGACAATATTAGCCGATAATGGAGAACAAATTACTAATATTAAACGTCTCGGAGGTTGGAAATCCACAGCTGTGGCGGAGGGCTATTTGGAGAAACGTCAAACAAAATCTTGCAGATCTCTTGTAGTACTACCGCGTATTATGAATTCATACCGCGCTGCAACACTCCAATGTGTTAAAATACAGAAGGAATTAAATGAACCATTTTTGTCAAAATAGTTTAAAAATCCTACCGTGCGCCAGCATAGAAATCACGTAGGGATTTATGAACGCGTATTAGGAATTCATACTGCGCTGCAATACTCCAATGTGTTAAAATACACGAAAATAAAATACTTCACTTTTCGCATGACCTTCCTGCTCGCTTCGCTCGCTACGGGGGCTCATGACGAGGAAACTAACCAGGTGCTAACCCAAACTAACCAAAAACGTTCCCAAAATCAAGAAAAAACAGAAAAAGAAACTAACCAGGTATTAACCCAAACTAACCCAAGACATATTCACTTTTCGCAAGGCCCTCCGCTCGCTTCCCTCGTTACGGGGGCTCAAGTAAAGGAAACTAACCAGATGCTAACCCAAAAGTAACCCAAGACATACTCAAAATCAAGAAAAAAGTGTTTGCTAACCAAAACTAACTCAAGACATGCCCAAAATCAACAAAAAAACTGTTTAGAAACTTAACCGTAAAAATAAATAAAAGAAGCAACGGGGTTTGCACCCGGGCCGCCGCCGATAGTCGCCGATTTCAGACCTAACCATCTAAACCTCTAGACCACGATGCTCTTGCTAGAAATCGATTGCATCGCGAAGACATCTAATTCCTCCTGTGCTGCAGCGCAGTATGAATTCATAATTAAATGCTTATAAATTCCTTCTGGACTTCAACACATAATTGGCGTATAGTTTAAAACCCCAAAAGATGGCTATGATATTCAGTTTTGTTACTACGCTTGAGCACAATGACCGTGCTGTCACATAGTAGGAAGTACTACCACTACTAGCATTACTTCTACAAGCGTCGAGGCCGACCATAACACTATTCTAAATGCACCAGATATTGCTGCAAATCGTTTACAAGAAAATATTATTCCAACACGAACTGGCACCGACGGAACCTACAAAAATAACACAAAACAAGCAGTATTACCCTCCATTGAAGAAACCGCATCTTCAGCATTAACTTTGCATAATGCTTCACATTGTTCATTTACTTTTAATATCGTTAATAATAATTAATTTTATTAGTTGTTGCTTAGTATTTTGTTTTGAATACAATTTTTTAGACTGATTGTCCTATTTTTATTTTTATCAATGTTCTTGCTGGTAGAAAAAATACTGTTCCTAACTCTTGCGCAAAGTGTCTTGTTCGCACTCGACTGCTGCCCGAATTCCGCTTCGCGTCGTTCGGTCAACTGCAGACAGCGTCCGAACAAGACTTACTTTACGCACTAGTTAGGAAATCTTTATTTTCTATTCGTGTGCGCAAAGTACCTACTTTGCGCACTCATTTGCGTGCGCAAAGTTCAACTTTGCGCACGGAAACTCTTTGCGCACTCATTTTCTTTCGCATAATTGCAATGTTTATGCTCGATTTTTCAATATTTTAATGCTTCCTGCGTACAATAATATTTGATATAAAATAAAATTTTAGCTGAATTTAGCGCTTTGTAAATATATATCTTTATTTTTATTTTATAATTTTCCAACGTCGAATAGACAACAATGATGCCACCATGCGTATAATAACATGGTGTTTGTCAATTTAAACTTTTGCTTGCTGTTCCTGTAGCAACTAAGTACAAACATTCTCTGACGTCAGAGAAGTGTCCACGAGAGATCTAATCAGAAAATTGCAAAAAAAATAAGTTTTTCAGAATGGAAGAAGAAATGCCACATGATATTTTAGAAGCCGCAAATTTGGCGAACTTAAAGCTCCTGCCGGCAAAATCAAAGAAAAATATGAGAAACAGTATTATTCATTTGAAAAATGGTGTAAAGATAAAGGTGTGAAGACTTTAAAAGAGGAGGTACTTCTAGCATATTTTTTCAAATTAAACAAGCAATTCAGTCCAAATACCTTATGGTCGAAGTATTCCATGCTGAAAAGTGTTTTGAAGATTAAGAAAAATGTAGATATAGGCAACTTTGTAAACTGGCGGCATTCATTAAAAAACAAAATGTAGGCTTTCAGCCAAAAAAATCAAAGTTTTTTTTTTAAAGAAGAAATATCCAAGTTTATAAATGAAGCATCAGATGATACATATCTTTTAATAAAAATTGCCACTATTTTCGGACTCGCTGGCGCCTGCAGACGAGAAGAACTCGCAAAAAATGATGGCAACTGACATTGAAGACAAAGGCAACTTAATTGTGGTAATAATTCAAGACTCGAAAAATTATACTTCACGTTCTTTCGTCATATCTGAAGAAATCAACGATTGAAAATATTTGCCGTTCTATCGGAAGTATACAGCATTATGCTCGACGACACAACATCAACGCTTTTTTGTAAGTTACAAGAGAGGAAAATGCACAAAACAATGCGTTAGGATCAATACCTTTGGAAAGATGCCTTCTGAGATCGCTGCTTTTATGAAGTTGCCGAATCCGGAACTCACAGATTGGGCGGCTATTTCTATAGAAATCGACAACGGTAGCAGAGGGATACATTGAAAAATCAACGAACTACAAGAAAGGGTTAAGTAACAAAATTTTAAACTGCAGTCACAAGAAACCTGACGAAATGCCCAGTTCATTAATTGAAATGCAAACTTATTCCATCTCAACAGCAAGCAGCGAACCATCTTCATCACCGTTCCCAAAAAATCAGTTACAATCGGCCATAAACCTTCAACATGCAACTAGCTGTACTTTTAACATTAGTATTGTTAATAATAATGAATAATATTTTTTCGGTATTTGGTATATAAAACTTTTCTGTATTTGTGCTAAAATAAAATGTTTCATTATTTATTTTAGATGTCTACTTTTCTAGGGTACTCGTAGAAAAAGCATTATTCCCAACACTTGTGCAAAGTGTCTTTCCCGCACTTAAAGCATATTCGAACTCCGCTTCGCGTCGTTCGTCTAGCTGCTTTAGCGTGCGGGACAGTATCACTTTGCGCACTTGGTAGGAAAATAACTATTACACTTTTAGCATGTATGTATTGACCCCGAATCATTCAATTGTTATGTAAGTTATACTGGGCTAGAGATTTTGACTTTTGACTTTGACATCTGGACAATAATTTTCTAGAATTTAAAATGTATTATTTTCTTGGCCGAAGCGGATATATTTCTAGATATGAATAAATTTGACTAACCATTACTATTTCTCATATCGGCACTACCCGTTGTAGGTTGCAGCTCCTGTCCCCATATGACCTTTAAACTAGACCTTTGGAAAACAAATAGGGGCATTATTGAAGTCTTTATAGCATTTATTGTTGCTACCATCCTTATGTTTAGACCTCTCTCCCACCTGACGTCATACAGGCAAATTGTTTGCCGTTTTTGGATCTAGAATACGAAACAGAATATGAGCAGTTAACATGGTTTCTCATTCAAAATGTATAGATTTTCGGGGCCAAAGTTAAATTTCATCACATCGTCTATTTTGCCAAACCAGGTGTATATATTTTCTTTAGTGAATTAAGTCAAGTTTATGATCTTGTCAAGCTATAGTTGCCGACATATTTCGTAAACAATTTTAACAATACAATCTTATACCTAATACCATTCGCTGTTGCATAATCACGTCCATGCAGCTACAAATAAACCAAAACACATATTGGCTCACTCTTTCAAATAAATTTAATTCTTCTTATTGAGCATTGCTGAAAATGTGTTTAATCGCACTGCTTGAAGCCTGCACAAATTGTCATGTTGTTTTTTTTAAGTGTCGATTTGGAGACGTTATATTGTGAAACAGTTTGTCTTGTACTAAGTTCATCATTTAGGATCCTTTAAACTGCAGTCATGACAGCTTCACAAGCAGGGTTTGTTGTCTTGAATTTATTTTATTCTTCCAACAATGAAAGATATCGGTGCTACATTTTTCTGTCTCCCTGTACATCCTATCTCATATTAGCAATAAAGACATTCAGGAAATACTGTGTTAATATAAACAAATATTCCGATTTGTGTCTAAATGACACCGCCGATAACAACCCTTCAGTGAACAAAAAACACATCCGCCAAAAAAGACAAATACACTATTTATCTTGATTGTAAATCGGTTCCGATCTCCGTCAAAAAGCCAAATCGAAGCCGACACATCCACCTGTCCTAAAGCCTGGTGATTTGATTCATTTTGTGTTTCTGGGGGCACCTGCTTCGGGCAGGCTTCTTAATTCGAGATTGCTTAGAACAGTGGTAGCGGCGGCGGCGCGGTGCTTCAAAAATAAATATTAATTAATGTTATAAATTTTGTAGGAGCTTAAACAAAAGAAGTTCACGTATAAATTTAATCCATACTTACAGGGTGAAACCGTAAGAGTTACCAGATCGGTTCAATTAAGGAAAAATTGTCTTGTTGATGGCTTGTCATAATATGTATTCAATATGTTAATTATTATAATATATCGATAATGATTAATCTAAGCAAAGAAAATTAATTGAGAACAAACCATTTTTGTTCTTCTCTAGAAAATGGTAGCATCAGTTTTTGAAGTTCACGTTTACCATTGAATAAATCGCTTTTCTTAAAAATAATTTAATTAATTTCTTGTTTTGTATGTGGATTACTATTCAGCCGTGTTTTATATGCATACATTTCGACCCGAAAATAGACCCTCTAAATTAGACGATTTATAATAATAGGCATAAAATTAATTTGACAAGTGACAAATAAATATAAGTTGTTTTCCTTTTAAAGCCTACTTTGAAGACTCGATTGAAGAGGACATTTCAAAATTCCTTACCGGGATTAAGCTTTGTTTGTGTACATTATTAAAGTACTTGCACATTTTCAGTTAATTAATTTTTAATTAATTGTTCATTTACTTATTTTTTTAAATATCATTTAACACATGTATAATTTTTTAAATAAAATTACCTCTTTTATAATTCCTCGATTTTTATAAATATGTTGAACCTTTATCAAATATATGAAGGAGGATCGCTGATGAGTGCTTTTTAGACTCGAAACGTAGGAAAATGTTTTTGTAAATAATAGTTGATTGAGCAACAAGCAATCTAAATTTATTTTCCAAGTATGAAATAAAAAAATGTGGGTCTATATTGAAAAAAAAATATTATGTACTGATATCTAAAATGTTAAAGGTCAATTTAAAAGAAACGATGATATAACTTTGTAGGGAAGAAAGTATAATGGTATACTCATATTTCGCTCACGTCAATTATTCTAGAATGATCAAAAGATTAGTATTCTAAGTTCTTAAAATTTTCCTAATATCTCAGAAACCAAAAGCAATTTGGCAACACTACAAACCTATTATGAATAGTCCTAAAAATGCAACTTTTCTCCAATACTACATACACTTTATACAGAGTGTTACAAATTCAAAGGGCACCACTGAGATCTCGGAAAGTATAAAAGATATGAGGTCGGTTAAATTGGGGCAAAGCTGCGCAATTTAAAGGTGATTGACATGCCGGCCGTCAAGAAATTTAGAAAATTCCGTCTACTTCCTGAAATATCCTTAAAAGACCAAAATCAGCTATTTAATTTTTATTTTTTCTTGCCTTTGTTTGAAGAGATAAAGTAAAATAAATGTCACATTATTGTTGCCACTTTTTCTCATCTACAAGATGGCAGTATTACATTTTAACTCCGACGTTTCGCGTTCGGAACCCCTTCATCAACTTCATTTTAAAATTGGACATGTTTCTGTTATTCTAGTATAGGGCCTCAAATCGTGAAAAAGTGCATGCTACATTTGCCACACATGACGTCATACGCGTGAGAGATCGTGTTAGTTTGTTTACTTAAACTTAGATTTAATCGGATCGGTTCAAATGACTAAAATAAATTTGAATTAACTGAAACTAACCGAAAGTTTATTGAACGACTAACCCAAACTAACCAAAACCACCAAAACGGGCTAAAATATATCAAAATAAATTAAATATAATAAAGTAAGTTAAAATTAACCCAAATTAACCGAATTTTGGTGACTAATCAAAATGAACTAAAACATTAAAATTGCTTATAACGTATCGGAACCGATTCAACTGACTAAAATAAATTGGAACTAACTGAAAGTACCCGAAAGATGATCGCATAACTAAAAGCACCAAACGGGCTAAAACGTATCGAAATAGATTAAAAATATTGAAGTAAGTTAAAATTAACCCAAATTAACCGAATTTTCGCGACTAGCCTAAACTAATCAAACACATTAAAATTGCTTATAACGTACCGGAACCGGTTCAAATGACTAAAATATACTAAAACTAACTGAAAATTAGCGAAAGTTCATCGAAAGACTAACTAACCAAAAGTAACCAAAAGCACCAAAAACGGGCTAAAACGTATCGAAATAGATTTAAAATATTTAAGTATGTTAAAACTAACACAAATTAACCGAATTTTGGTGACTAACCAAATCTAACCAAAAACATTAAAATTGTTTATAACGTACCGGAACCGGTTCAAATGACTAAAATACATTAAAAATAACTGAATTTTACCGAAAATCCATTGAACGACTAACTAACCAAAAGTAACCAAAGGCACCAAAACGGGCTAAAATGTATTAAACTTATTGAAGTAAGTTGAAACTAAGCCAAATTAACAGAAATTTTGAGACTAACCAAAACTAACCAAAAACATTAAAATTGCTTAAAACGTATCGGAACCGGTTCAAATGACTAAAAGAAACTGGAACTAGCTGAAAGTAACCGAAAGATGATTGAATAACTAACCAAAAGTAACTAAAAGCACCAAAACGGGCTAAAACGTATCAAAATAGATTAAAAATATTGAAGTAAGTTAAAACTAACCCAAATTAACCCAATTTTGGTGACTAACCAAACAAATTACAAACATTAAAATTGCTTATAACGTATCGGAACCGGTTCAAAGGACTAAAATAAATTGGAACTAACTGAAAGTAACCGAAGATGATTGAATGATTAACTAAAAGCACCAAAACGGGCTAAAACATCGAAATGGATTAAAAATATTTAAGTAAGTTAAACCTAACCCAAATTAGCCGAATTTTGGCGACTAACCAAAATTAGCCAAAAGCATTAAAATTGCTTATGTCGTACCGAATCCGGTTCAAATGACTAAACTATATTAAAACAAACTGAACTTTACCGAAAGTTGATTGAAGGACTAACCAAAACTAACCAATTATAACTAAAAGCAGCAAAACGGGCTAAAACGCATCAAAATAGATTGAAAATATTGAAGTAAGTTAAAACTAACCCAAATTAACTGAATTTTGGTGACTAACCAAAAACACTAAAATTGGTTATAAGACATTGGAGCCGGTTGAAATGATTGAAATAAATTAAAATTAACTGCAATTAACCGAAAGTTGATTGAACGACTTACCAAAACTAACCAAAAATAACCAAAGGCACCAAAAAGGACTAAAACATATCGGGACAGAAAAAAGGTAAATAGAATCTTACCGAACCGAATTATAGCGACTAACTAAGGTTATGAAAAACGTTAAAATTGCTTATAACGTATCGGATCCGGTTCAATCCGAATAAGAATATTAAAACAAGTAACTAACCCAAATTAACCGAATTTTGGCGGCTAACTGTAATTAACCAAAAACGTTTAAATTGATTATAACGTATCGGAACCGGTTCAAATGACTCAAATAAATTGAATAAATTGAATAACTAACCAAAAGTAACTAAAGGCGCCAAAACAGGCTAAAACGTTTCGAAATAGATTAAAAATATTGAAGTAAGCTAAAACTAATTTAAATTAGCCTTATTATGGTGACTAACCAAAAATACCCAAAAACACTAAAATTGGTTATAACGTATCTGAACCGGTTCAAATCAGTAAAATAAATTAAAACTAACTGAAATTATCCGAAACTTGAGTGAACGACTAACTAAATGTAACCAAAAGGACCAAAATGGGCTACAACATATCGGAACAGTTTAAAAATATTAAGGTAAGTTGAAACGAACTTAAATTAACCGAATTTTGCCGACTAACTAAAATTAACCACAGATATTATAATTGGTTATAACGTATCCGAACCGGTTCAAATTATTAAAATAATTTAAAACTAACTAAAGCTAACCGAAAGCTGATTGAATGTATAACCAAAACTAAATCAAAAGTAATCAAAAACATCAAAAAGGGCTAAAACATATCGGAACAGATTAAGAATATTAAAATAAGTAACTAACACAAATTAACTGAATTTTGACGACTAACTGTAATTAACTAAAAACGTTTAAATTGGTTATAACGTATTGGAACCGGTAAAATCAATTGGAACTTACTGAAAGTAACCGAAAATTAATTGAATTACTAACCAAAAGTAACTAAAGGCGCCAAAACGGACTAAAACGTATTGAAATAGATTAAAAATATTGAAGTAATTTAAAAGTAATTTAAATTAACTTTATTTTGGTGACTAACCTAAAATTCCCAAAAACACTAAAATTGGTTATAACGGCGTTATATTGAAATGGCTAAAATAAACTAAAACTAACTAAAGCTAACCGAAAGCTGATTGAATTACTAACTACAACTGATCACAAGTAACCAAAAGCACCAAAACGGGCTAAAACGTATCGGAATAGGTTACAAAATTTAAAGTAAGTTAAAACTAACCAAAAAGTTTAAATTTGATTATAACATATCCGAATCGGTTCAAATGACTAAAATAAATTGGAACTAACTGAAACTAATGGAAAGTTAGACTAACCAAATGCTCGACCAAAAGTAACTAAAAAAAACCAAAAGCACCAAAACAGGCTAAAACGAATCGGAACAGGTTAAAAATATTACAGTAACTTTATTTATTTATTTTTGTTTTAATTATGATAATGTTTAATATTATTGAGAAAAATGCATTTCTTTAATTAAATATATAAACGTGTTTGTATTTTTACTTCTTTGAACTCTGCTTTTAGAAACTATTTGAATTTCAACACAATCATAATTTTTGCATTTTTATTCATCATTTTCAATGTCCTCCCAGTTGCATCTTTGCGAAGGACTGTGAATTTTTTTAAAAACGAAACTATAATTTTTACTTAATTTTTAAAAAGCCTTTGGTCTCTCAAAACCAATGATGTATCACACTTGTCCGAAAGTGTAGTAACAAATATTCTCATAATTGAAATCGGTCTAGAAAAGATCGCCCCCATCTCTGTCTAACACATTATCTCTCAAGGAAAAAAAATCTAGATTTGTTGATTTATTGATAAGTGTAATACATCCTTGGTTTTAGGAGACCAAAGGCTTTTTAAAAGTTAAATAAAAAATCCATTTCATTAAAAAAATAAAACTGATGATGGGGGCCCGAACGCGAATCGTCGAATTTAAAATTTGATACTGCAA
Source organism: Pissodes strobi (assembly GCA_016904865.1). Lineage (NCBI taxonomy): Eukaryota > Metazoa > Arthropoda > Insecta > Coleoptera > Curculionidae > Pissodes > Pissodes strobi. The sequence continues at coordinate 11,247 of JAEQML010072240.1, forward strand.
TCTTGTAGAAGACAAAAAGTAGCAACAACAATGTGACATTTATTTTGCATTATCCCTTCAAACATCCTTAATCGGTCGAGATCATGCTTTATCTCTCTTGTGAGGCGAAAATTTCATAAACCGTTTCGTGACGCGGCCGTGAAAAATCACTCTCATGAAACCAAAGAAGTATTCAGTAGTATTCACTTCAATAGAAAAGAAACGTGCAGTTCACAAGAACCTTCATAAAACTAACCCAAATTAACCCTAAAGTTCAATATTTAATATTTTTTACTCGGCTGTTATTCATCCATTTTATTTATTAAAATATTTTACCTGCCATTCGATCAAATTGCTGATCAAATAATTTAAATTAATGATCGAATAATATAATTTAATCCTATAATGAAATACCTACACTAATAAGTAATGAAATAATCTGACTGGTTAGCTAGTTCAATATCGGAGGTACTTTAACCTCGATGCAAATCAGGTAGAAGATTTTATTTTTTTACCTTGTATATATTGTCGAAAGTATGCCGAAACCAAGTTTTCGACCTCCTGCACCCTTGGCGCAACTAACTGTAACCATAAAACCTCAAAATGTTCGCAATTTCTCCGGATTTTCAGCTATAACTCCTTTTCTCTATGGCCTAGCAAAAACTATCCTATATTCAATTTGAAAGGGAATAAGAAGCCAAACAACATTCATATGAAAAGTTTTTCCTAAATTGAAAATTTGACAGTTCGTCAAAAATGTGAAAAATGTATCATTTTTTACTTTAAGTTGGATTTAAACCAACTGTTACCAACTTATGTAAAGTAAATGACTTGGAGATCCTGCATATGTTGCCGAAGAGGATTTAGGCGCTAACCACCACGTGTGGCAGAGATTACGGCTTGTGGTGATCCTCTTTGCTCTGCCAGGTTGCGTCTGAGCAGATGCTGATGATGACGGAGGACAAAAACTCGCTTCGTTACTAAATATATGTGTATTACTGCCCAGGTTTAGTATACATGAAGGTATGCATTTATGTTGATAAATATGTTTAAACATATTTTACCAGAGGAGCGTGGAACGCATGACTATTCATTGAAGACTTATCAGACGCGACCCATTCGGTTTTATGAGACAAATTGAGACTTCCTCGAAATACTTTTAAATTATGTTGATTTTAAGAAAGTTGCTTGGGTTACTTTATATATCTGACTTTAATTAACTTATTTTTATTGTTTCTTTAACTGAGGTGTTCTAAGAGAAGTTTTTGTGCATTTTCCGTAAAGGAACAAAATTCAAAAGAAAGTTTAACACCCCAAAGTCTTTCCCACTCAGGTACCAAACAACTCTGGTTGAACACCCAAGAGCATTTCCCTTGAAGGTACCAAATAGCTCTAGATGAACAGTGGAGTGAACTTGTTGTCAGTACGCTCCATAAAGGGACCACGAACTGAACCAAGTTGTCGTTTACTCGGTCCGCTCGAGCTTTTATACTAAAATTTGTTGAAAGTTTACTGATTGTTTTTAAAACATGTTTTGATAATACTCATAATAATTATCATTCAAGATCAAGTATCTGTGTGTTTTTTCTTATAATAGAATCTTTCGTTAACACATTCCTCCCCTCTTAGGAGCATTGGTATCCAATGCGACAAAGCCCCTTTTAGACTAAAAAGTTTAAAACTCATCGATAATGAAGATAAAAATGATTATTATTTTTTTTTTCAAATATCCGAAGACTCTTTTTTAAAGATTCATAAATTTATTTGTAATATGCACTAATTATTAACGAGTGGCCCTCAATATTCGAATAGTCATATCGTTTCCCACATAATTAAATCTAAATTATATTTGAGCACTTTAAACTTGGTACTGGCTTATAGCTTAGTTCGGTCCTGGATTCCAGCCAATGGTTATCCACCTTCACCTCTAATCAATTCAAGATCTTTGCCGTGGATCTCCATTTGGCTGCTATCTGTATAAGGGCTCCGTCTGACCGACCTGTAGGCCGACATTGAATAGCGCTCCAAGTACATGCAAAAAAAATAAACAGAATATTAGTAGACAGTATTGATACGTACCTCTTAACCTAATGCTTATAATATAGGTTAATAAGAATTTTCCATATATTATCCTTGAATCTTTAATTAGTGACTTAAAAATATACTTCTTTTATCCTCTGAAAATATTAACTTATGATTCAAAAATAAAGATTGCAACCTATAGTTTATATCAGATAATTATATGGTTAATTCGTGGAATTACAAATTTGAGAAATAATATTTTATATCTTAGTTGGTACACTTACATGAAATCAAAAATGGATTATTGTTATGTTATCGATATTATTAATAATATTAATTTCCTGGCCTAGTTTATATTTCTAAACATATTTATATTATTGTCATCTTAAACATTTGCAATTTTGCTTCAAAAATAATAATAATAATTGTTACTGAAATATTGAAACAATATGTTTGATATACTTTAACTCATCAGCGTTTTTCAATGTTTAATTTCCAGCCGTCGCGTCGCCGCATCGTCGCGTCCTTGTTTGAATTTTACAGGTCTTTTGCATTACTCTGACTGACCTTGCTCGTCTACCTGCTTGCTACTGTTGACAATAAAAACATTAATTAGTACGCTGGCGTGGATTATTGTTGACTGTATATGATTATATAACATCTAATTTCTTAATCCCAATAAACGATGTCGTGGTTGTTTTAGAGCAATAAAAATTACATCAGGTATTTAAGAAATAGGTGAATTATTTACATCAATTAATTTTAATGATAGTTGGATTTGGATATTAATGATTTTAATTATCATTATGTTTTTTAGAGCCAGCGCATTCTCTAAGAAGGATGATGATTGATTAATAACTTGTTTATTTTTCCGTGTAATTGAACTCACCTTGACTGCTTTGTAGGCCTTAATTCTTTAATGATTTCGTTTTACTTATGATTTTTGGCTTTTTTTGTGAGATATTGATGCTGATGGCTGATGGGTTATATATATTGGATGCTATTTTTTTTATCTCAATGTGCGTGGATTTTCTATAACTATGATATCTACCCTACTTGCTTCATGTTCTTAATCGGTCTTTCTTTAATCTATGTTTCCTTATTCTATCCATGATTCTATATATTTACTTATTCTAAGTTCTCTTCTATTAACGTATATGCTATTTATTCTCTTATTTCTGTTTCCATAAGTTAAGGACCCTTATTTTATTTCTTTATCATGTCTTATTATTCTTAGCTATGATGGCTTATTGTTAATCTTTTATGCACATATTTTATCTAACTCTACTTATTGTGGATATCTCTATGAACTGTATCTATCTCTATGTATTTTATCGATCGATACAGGTGTATTTTCTCTAATTTTTTCTCTCTTAATTTGTTGCGATTTTTCTCCCTATGATACTTAACACTGGCTTCATGTGCTATGCTACTTTTAACTTATTTTCCTTTATTTCTATTACTGCTTTAGTTTACTATCTCCTCATACACTGTCTACTTTTCTTTATAACTTTATATATGCCCATCTATGGCTTCTAATTTCATCTCCTAGGTCCTCATGTTGCCTAAGCGTCTGACTCATGATCTCTCCTATTAGGTACTTATTTGCACCAGTTGGCTACAACATACCCTATACGACCTGTGTATAATTTTGCTTTCTAGCTTCTCCATTATTTTAGTTCAATATTATAACTCCTGTATTCTCAATATTCTAACTTTTTTACTTTCAATATTATTTCTCTAATTCTCTAATTTCTCAAGTTTTTTCTGTGGCTTTCCCAGGAAGGTACTATCGTCAAACACTTGAATTTAAAATTATAACTTTTTCTTCCAGTTATATATCCCAATTTCTCAATTTATTTCTTCAATGCCTACGTTTTTGGTCAATGATTTTCCCAACTAGATACTATCGTTGACACTTGCATTTGAAATTATAACTTTTTCTTTAGTTACTCGTATCTCCATTTAAAAAAAAATTGTAACGCGCATGTTTCTCTTTTCCTCTACGATTTTCCCAATAAGGTGCTTATCGTGAACCTTTGCGTTCTTCATCATCCCATGTACTATCGTCCCCTACGCCACCTTCTTAGTTCATTCGTTTCTATGTATGTTTGCTTAGTTTATGGTTACTTCTTAATTACTTAGTTACGTGTTCCTTCTTATTTATTTATTTTTTGGTTTATTTTTTCCCTTGGTCCAGTTCGAAGTACTCCCTTAGTGTATTGTTTCTTTATAGTTTCTGGTTTCTTCTTATATTTAAATTCATTTCTTCCAGTTTCTGTTACCGTATGTACCTTAGATAATAGTTTTATATGACTTTCTCTATGTTTGGCGATATCCCTATTATGCTTTATATATACTTTCTATGAAACTCTATTTTCATTTCTTAGT
>MU195455.1:1848-15636 GCA_016904865.1 Pissodes strobi
AACCTGTGGCAGTCACTGGCAACATGCAGAATCCTGCTGGAATAGGTGAGCTCCGGAGAATAGATAAGTTAGAACATAACCAAAAAGGTTCCATGTCTAAACTCTATTGAAGACTATAAAAGCACATGGGTGGAGTAGACTGATTTTACCAGCATATAGCATATTACTCAATTTCGCGGAAAAGCCTACGATGTTGGCTAAGGAATAAAGAGGTACGATATTTGGTTCTGCGATCTTTTTGAGATTTCTCATCCTTGACAACGGGGGGCAGATTTGTTAATTGAAACGTCAAGTATTTTTCATAGGTTTTGCAGCTTCCTTAGGGTCACTAATCTAGCACATGTGCTATTTACAACTTGGAGCCATAGCCGAAGCGGCCTTATTCAAAAAGCCTACAACTGAGGTAATAGGCAACAATTAGTCTGATAATTGTGAATTCTCCACAACAATATAGAACATATCTAGCACTTACGTCGTTATTCCACTGCGAGCCAAGCAAAAAGTCGTTGAACTATAGATCAATTATTCCACAATCCACACTCACGCCGTTGTGCCTCTAGATCTTGAATATCCTTAAAGCACTTGTGCGTGTGTATCGATACGATATGCAGTGTTTACCCATGATGGACTTTATTCACAGGCCATGCAGTGATCTGTGGTGCTCCGTTGTCATAGTCAATAATTTTGAATATTTTTTCTATTTCTCTCCTTGTTCATTCCAGTTAACATGGAATGATGCTCCCTTCAATTTATTTAACAATGAAGGCACGAAATGATGCAAGATGCATTATCACTCATTTAACAACGAGAACTTTAATGAAAAAATTATACGAGAGCATTCCATCATGCTGCTTCTAATTAGTGTCGATTACGTTAGTTTCTACAAAATATTCATCAGTTTTATAGGTCTAGATGCAACGTGATATATAATAAACTTTTCAAATTAAATCTTCAGGTCACGAATAGGATTGCTCTACTTACAATAAAGTTTTAAAACACGAGATTTCGTGTGAATCTCCCACATTTTTAATCAAACTCTTTGCGAAGGCGAGACTGAAACATTTCCAACGTTATTTGACTTAAAAGTTTTATTTCAACTTTTACGATTTCAACTTAATTGGCCAAATCCGTTCAAAATGACTTTCGTATTTTATTAAAAGGGCGGCCCAGTTCTTTTTGTTGCAGGGGGGGAGGGTAGGCTGCAAATTTATACATTCGGAAAAGTAAGTTCCTGTGAACTATTAAGGGCAAAAACCTTGAAAAAAATTGCTACGTTAGCCGCACCAATTGGTTATGCAGGCTGGCAGAAGGCTAGAAGCAAAAATTAAGGTATAAAAATAGAGGTAAATTGCAGATATTCAGGTATTTTTTTAGCTCCTTTAGATGTGTTTTAGACAAAGCGGTTACACTCACATTTTTGAATTTTTTTTCAACAGTGCCGTTGTTTAGCTATAAGACGAAATAGAACATTGTTCCCTAAATATAATCTGATGCTAATAAAAAGATGGTAATATCCCATTCAGATTTTGCTACTTCTTGTAATGACTTATCGGTATGCAAATGAAATGATACGGGTACCAAACCTGTGGCAGTCACTGGCAACATGCAGAATCCTGCTGGAATAGGTTACGTTAGCCGCACCAATTGGTTATGCAGGCTGGCAGAAGGCTAGAAGCAAAAATTAAGGTATAAAAATAGCGGTAAATTGCAGATATTCAGGTATTTTTTTAGCTCCTTTAGATGTTCGTGCACTAGGTGCACTCGAGGTCTTGTCTAAATTGTCTAAAATTATTAACTATTGATAATTTACGCTTTTAAACTTTAGCGCTGCAAATGTTACAAAATTCAGAAGTGCGATTTATTTCCTTTAACTAGTCGATTTGTGTTAACGATACTCTCCTTACGTTACTTCCAAGTGCACCAGTATCGATGACTGCTGTTCCGAGTTGCTGGAAGACCTGACTCTCTTTGGAACGCCCTGTTGAGGAAGGTCGTTGATATTTATATTTTAGTAGGGGGGTTCCTTGGTCTTCTCGTCTAGATGCTCGAAGCGTTCAGACAGGATAAAAATCACCAGTTTTGAAATCTGAAATTATCGTTGTTATTTTCGACCATACGGTTTAATTACCGCCTAATTTTGTCGAGTATTTTCTCAAATTATTATCGGCCGTATTGTATAATAACAATATTATACTGATAGTGTGTTTACCCATCCTTGTTTGTTGCATGTTAGTGTGTCTATATTAAATAGTTCAATTTATTTATAATTTATCTCCGTGGGATAGAATTTCCTCCATTGAGGCTGAACGTCCACATGGTGAAAACGTAGCTTCTCATGAAACACTGTGGATTCCAAGACTGCAAGAATCTACTAGGTACAAGTGGGCCATACCTTTTTTTAATTTTATTTCAAATTTACCGTCAAGGACTGTTCTAGGTAGATGATGACCTTCTATGGCCTCAGTTACCTTTCTGCACAGTTTAATTCATTATTATCTTCCTTATCGTGTCTGATATTGCCTTGAATATCGAATACCTTCTCTTCTTCTTCGTCAGCTTTCATTTATCCAGTGCTGGACATAAGCCTCTTCCACATGTCTTTATCTAGGGCAAGTTGGTGCCAGTTTCGACCCACAGAGTGTTTGATATCGTCTAGCCATCTCTTTTGGGGTCTTCCAACACTTCTTTTTGTTAATGGTGGTCGCCATTTTACCAGACGTATTGTCCAACTATTGGGGTCCTGCCTTGCCACACGTCCAGCCCACCGCCACTTAAGTTCAGCTACACGTTTAATGATGTCTTTTTCCTTCGTCCTCCTTTTTATTTCTGTATTGCGTATTTTGTCTTGTAGGCTGATTCCAAGCATGGACCTTTCCATCGCTCTTTGAGTTTTTTGAGGCGCTCTGCACTTTTACGCGTTAAGGTTACAGTTTCCAGCCTATATGTAGACACAGGCAAGATATATGCATCATAGACCTTTCTTTTAAGACTTGTGGGGATGTTTCTGTACTTAAGAATATGTCTTAATATCCTGTACGCCGCCAAGCTCAGTCGCACCCTCCTCATTATCTCAGACGTTTGATTTTCCTTACCCAACTTGATTGAATGACCTAGGTACACGTATTCTTCTACTGCGTGGTCATCTATTGTTATCTGTAAGTCGTCCCTATTCATGATCTTGGTCTTGTTGAAATTAATTTTTAGTCCTACCCTTAGGGATTCTTCATGTAGTTCCTTCATCATGTTTTCTATTTCATTGGGGTCGCTGCTTATTAACACAGTATCATCAGCAAAGCGTAGATGGTTTAGGTATACTCCGTCCACATTAATTTATTCCGCTTGCTTCCCAATGCAACATTTTAAATACATCTTCCAGGGCCAAGGTAAATAACTTGGATAAGATAGTATCCCCCTGATGAACACCTCAGTTGACTGGGATTTGATCTGCTATTAAATCCTCGTCTATTGCAACCTGCATTGTTGCATTTTCGTGGATGCATTTTATGAAAGCAGAATATCTTGTATCTATTCTGGCTGCATCCATTGCTGCTAGGAACTCCCATATTTCTATCGAGTCAAACCCCTTATGGTTGTCTTTAAACGCCATATGGAGGGGCATATTATATTCAACACTTTTCTCGATTAGGTTGTGAATTCTTTGTAGGTGCCTCTTCGGACACCTGCCTGGTTGACTGGCTGGTAAAAATAGAATTTCTTTGTCAGAAGGTTTGTAATAAATAATCTTTGTGAAAAGTTTGTAAAGGTGCGACAGGAGACTTATTTGTCGATATTTTTCCATATTGGCGGTATTGCCTTTCTTGAAGAGCAAAATAACCTCTGCGTTTTGCCATGTTTTGGGGATCATCCTTGGTGCAGGCAATTATTGAGAATTATTCTGATTGCCTCCTTCAACACATCTCCATGCATTTTAATCATTTCGGTTATTCGATCTTCTCCAGGTGATCTTCTGTTCTTCATTTGTCTGAGCGCCAACATCATTTCTGTCCTATCTATATCAAGGATGTCTTCGGATGTCATGATCACTTGTGGATGATGATTTCTTGGTTCTGGAGTAGTTGAACTGTATAGATCTTGGTAGAAGCTTTGAATCACACTCTTGATTTTCCTCTTGGTGTTCTTTTTCATTTTACGAATTTTTACCGTACTCTTCGATAGCCTCTATACGAAAGCGTAGAAGGGCCACAACATTATTTTTTTTCGAATTCACACTTTTTCTACGAAATTTCGGAAAAAAAGTGTAAATTTCAGATTTTTCGTAAAAAAAGTGTGAATTTCGTAAAAAGTTTGTGAATTCACACTTTTTTTAGAAAATTTCTTAAAAAGTTTGTAAATCCACACTTTTTCTACGAAATTTCGTAAAAGAAGTGTAAATTTCAGGTTTTTCGTAAAAAAAGTGTGAATTTCGTAAAAAATTTGTGAATTCACACCTCTTTACAAAATTTCGTAAAAAAGTGTAAATTTTAGCTTTTTTGTAAAAAAAGTGTGAATTTAAAAACTTTTTACGAAATTTACACTTACGATTTCCATTCATTGTCACGGTAGCTCCGCCTAAACCCGCATCGCATGTGATTTTCAGTGCATCTTAGACTTGAGCAAAATATATTCAAAACATGCTGCGACGGATAAAAATATCTTGTCCATTTTAAAAATTCCGGAGAGCTTAACTGAACAAAAAAAGAGGGTCGCCGTTCCTAAAAAAAATTATCAAGGAAGGCGATGAAAAATCCAGATCCGCATTTCTTCGGTTTTGCACGGGTTCGAATTTAGCGAATGGTGAAATCAAATGTAGATTTTAATTCTAGCACGGGTTTAAGTCGAGCGCCAGTTGCGCATACCTGCACCAATTTACTACCCCTTTCAATTACTTACGAAAGTTTTATGGTTTTCAGATCAGAATTAAACAATATTCTAGATGCAGGCATTTGGGTGATGGACATAATTTAAAATTAAACACTGTGTCACACTCGTGTCTTATATCGTTATGTGATTGCACCAGTCTGCACTGGGTGTATCTCTATACTTTATATTTCTGGCTAGAAAAAGACAGAGGTACGTACACTCAGGGTGCACTAGTGCAATAAAAGTGCAGCGAAAAAAAATCGAGGTAGGTAGAGGTAGAGGTTGAGGTAGTGACAAATAAAAACTATAATTTTTTTACTACATACTTAATTGTAGTAGGTAAACTTTGGGTCAGAGATTGATTGCCTATAAGGTCACAAAAGTTTTAAAACGAAAGTGGATCGTGTTCACTGGCCATATTTTTATGAAATACTGTAACAGGGTTATTTCTTCTATCATCGAAGTTGAAGACCAGTTCTTTTTAAAGTTAGTAATAAGTGACAAGCATTGTTACAGTTTTGCAGTAGGTTAATTATTAAGATTACCTATGTTCCTAATTTTAGGTAATTAAAATTGTAGGTGGATATGTTATACAAAAATAAAATACGTGTTATATTAAGGCAAGGGGTTAAGGCCTGGTATTTCAAAATGCTTAAGTAACCGCATTTTGTCTGCATTGCACCTTCCCTCCCTAGTAGTATTAGGTTTTTGTTCCATTTAACTAAGTTAAAAAAAATTGTTTAAGTTGTTGAGAGTACCCAATAAAACGTTTTTATTTTATAAATGGTTTTTAATTTTTTAACAAGTACTGTGATTTTTGGTAGTATGTATCTACAAATGGAAAAATAGTATATTATACACCAAGAAATAAAAGTGGCCTTTTTTTATCCTGGGGTGAAAAGTTTGTACTACGAGCGTAGCAAGGGCTACATTTCGTCGATGGATAAAACCACACTGTTATCTAGGTTATCACTATTTTTCGCACCTTTGGACCTTTTTTGCTATAAAATCGATAATAAATTATTGACTAAGTGGCATTCATGTAGCTTGGGAATCTACTAAAATAATCTACTACAAGCAAAATATTGAAAACTATTGAACACATGCATACGTAGTTCAATTATTGGAGTCCATATAAAGAAAGCTCTAAAGATGGATAAGTATTGAATTTTTCTTTTTACAATTTATCCCTGCTATTCGATTTTTTCTTTACATTTCATCTTTGGTTTTCCTTGAAACAGGGAATTCTTTAAATTTTTTATCCCCTCTTTATCTGTTGTGAATGTCGGGGATAAACGGTGACACTTTTACCTCAAAATGAGGATTAAAAAGTGCATCCCTAAAGTGCAAAAACGTTGTTTTATTGTTTGATTCAAGTTTCAAAATGTAACACAAAGTGTTCTAAGTAATAATACAGAGTGTCCCAAAAATTATACATTGCACCTCACCTGCCGCGAGCCTCATTTGCTTCTTTCGACGGCATCTCGTTCACTGGAAACAATATAGATGGCGCTACGAACAGCCTCAATTCGATACGCTGTTGTCATATCTACTGAATTGTAGGTAAATTTGAGTTTAAAAAGTAATATAACTTATTAGGTACTAGGTTAAAAAGTAATATAACTTCTGCTAATATATTTTTGATCATACATTTGTTAAATTTTACCCAGTTCCTATTATAAAAAAGGCTGAAATATTGTACAACTAACCCCTGACAATGCAGAAAAAGGAGTAGAATTTGAACAAAATAACGAAAAAATCTAGAATCAACCCTGGAGGAGGTGAGGGGATGAAAACATCTCTACAGGAAATAATTGGAAATTATGCTCGGAAGGAGGAGGGTTTGGGTGCACTATATCTGTATAAAATATTGACAAAAAAATAGTGATATTAGTGACTTATCCCTGAAGAGCTATAAGGGGGATGAAAGGACTCTCTCATGAATCTTTACAGGATACAAGGCACTACAATACAATTAATCCGTTGAATCTGAGTGAAATAATAACATAAATTTGTTCTAAAAGTCGCGGGGATGAAAACACCCATTTTTTGAATCTCTATAGGAAATAACTGCGCTCTGAATATGAATGAAATAATGAAAATAATTGAGATCAAAATGAATTGTAGGGATGAAAACGCTCCCTTTTAAACTTGTACAAAAAATAATCGAGTAGATTGCAGACCGGTGGTGTTCGGGTGCGCTACGTCTGAATAAAAAATGAAAAAATCTGGGATCAACATTTGACAAGTTGAGGAGATGAAAACACTTCATTTTGGATCTATACAGGAAATAATTTGAAAATGCGGTTCGAGGGTTTTTGAGTGCACTGGATCTGAATAAAATAATGAAAAAGTCGCAAATTAACCCCAGAAGTATTACGAAGATGGAAACATTTCCCTTTTAATTTACAGGAAATCCTTGAAAATAACATCGCGAGGATTTTCTAGTGAGCTAATTCTGAATTAAGTTAAAAACAACAAAGTCAACTCCTGTAAAGATTTAAGGGGATAAAAACGCTCTGTTTTGAACCCACAGGAAATAATCGAAGATTGCAATTCGGAAGTTTTGTCGTGATGTGGTAATGAAGGAAATCTTGGGTACACTTTTAAGCAAAAGAATGATAAAATACCCTACCTCGAATCTCCCTCCAAATTAATTGCAAATTGCTCTACGGGAGTTTTCGGTTGTGCTATATAAGGATTTTTTTAATTACTCAACGGAACATGAATGAGCATCTATTATTAATTTTTTTCCATTTAATCCACATTCATATCTCGCAGTTTGGGAAATTGCAATGATGTTGAGGTTTAAATTTTTGAGACCTTGTAAAACAAAGCCTTGTGTGACCTTTCGCATGGCTACTGTTTCGCATGGTTACTATCGGAACTTTGTCAAACAAATGCAAAAATATAAAAAGCGCTTCTCAAAATGAGTGATTCTGATGGAAATTTACCCTCTGATATAGAAGAAGCGGCAAACGAAGCGATCTCAAGTTTAGTTCCGACAAAATCCAAAGCGCGGTATGAGTTGGAGTACCAGATGTTTGAAGATTGGTGCAAAGCTAACAATATAAAGGAGTTGTCTGAGAAAATCCTTCTAGAAACCACTACACTATGGACTCACTACTCAATGTTGAGAACTATGATTTCAGTCAAGAAAAATCAATATATAAACAGATTTTCTCAGCTAATCGCATTTTTGTAAAGAAGTTCAGAGGGTTACAAAGCCAAAAAGTCTAAAGTTTTCACAAAGGAAGACGTATGTAAGTTTCTTAGTACTGCAGATGATGAAACATATTTACTTATGAACCAACTTTCAAACATATTTACTTATGACCAACTTTCTTTTTTTTTATGTCGAACGAAAGTATTCGGTAAGACACGTATTTTTGTTCCTTTGCTCTTTTGCTCTAATTGTTATACAGGGTGTGAAAACAGGACAAGTTACCGTTTTTTGGCATTTACAGGTCGCAATTTTGAAGATAGCGACCTGAAATTTGGCATAGAGGTAGAGGTCCACAAACCCTCGAAGCCTATTGATTTTGGTTACTATCTGTTAATATACATGGTGTGAAAACAGGACAAGTTACCATTTTTTGGCATTTTTGTCCGGACCAACTTTTCTTTTTTTTTCGATGTCAGTTCATAAGTAGAGGTGAAAGTATGTTAGCATTTTTTGTTGACAACATGGTTACCATAGTAACTAATTAATAATATGTATATCACTAATAAAAGATATAGTATGGTACTTAGTATTGTTTATGAAGCCTAATTTGACACTAAAAAATTGGTTGCTATGGTAACCAAAAAAGTAAAAAATTGTCGCAATTCGTCAACCGTACGACTTAGAGATTTGATATTTGGAATTTAGGTAAAGATTTAAAAAAAATAACGATTGACGTTGTCAAGTCGGTTACCATGGCAACCAGTTAGAAATTTATCACGGTAAAATTAGACTAGCGATTGATAACTCTAATTATAAGGGCTTTCTAATTATAGGCCACGGTACAGATAGGAGCGTGGCAATAATGTGTGACCCAAGGTCACACAACCGAGGCCCGAAGGGCCTCGCGCGTGCCGCAGGCACGAGTGGCCACGCCACTTGTTTGAATTGGCTTAAAAAAAGGAGAAATCTTATTCAAATCGAGAGATTCTTCTTAACTCCAAACCCATAATTACTCCATTATTAACCCAAACTAACCCAATTCGAATGGATGGCATAAGAACAGACCAGTAGGTAAGAATATTACATCTTCGGTTTAAGTCAGCAGCTTCTGATATAGAAATTGACACTAAAAAACTAAAAGCGCCAACCATTCTGCAAGAGCAACAGCTGTTTCGAATTTGGCCAAAGAGGGAGTTGATAAACAGTAAACATCTCACTAAAATTACTGGACGCAGTAATAACCAATCAATTAATTCTTGCTTACAATAATTAGACGTTGAACATCATCAAAAGATGATTAGAGCCATGGGGAGAACTTTGCCAACTACTAGCAAGTTTAGTCATGATCAGAGCAAAACACAATATAAAACAAGAATAACGAAATTACCAACTTTACTTGCGTATTGGCAGTTTTCGTTCGTTAAAGTTGGTAGAAATATTTTTTTTCATTTGGAAGTAGCACGATCCAACATATTTCGTTATACACCTAAAAAAAAGCGTGTGCACTATGTGCGCCCTAGCCTCGGATTTGGTTAAAAATTTGTTTTTTTTAAATATACCACTCCATTAACAAAAAGGAAAGGCCTAAATGAAAAAAAAAACTATTCTTCATAAAAGTTTCGTTTATGTCTTGACAAGGTAATAGAGCAAATCCCATATTTGTATCTTGTAAACGAACAAGGATATCACAATAACAATATTCTCATATTTTTCTTCCGCCAGGTCGTGTCGCTCGCTCATCGTTTATCGCCCGCCGCGGTCCCGACCTTCAAATTTCCTACTCCCGGCGCGCGTTAAGAACTTTAACTTCAAAAAAACTACCTTTAGTTACATCAAGTGCTAAAACTCGAATGAGTAGTAGAGTTCAATCTATAACTTTTTGGCAATTCTAGTTTACTAAAGGTGGCAGAAACGTGTATTTTAAAAAGTAATTCACAACACTTCTAATGAAAAAAATATATGATTGACATGATGGTTTGTTGCAGTAAGCGCCCATGTGACACAATATCATAATATATTATATGTAATTTTTTCGTATCTCGCATATTTTTTTTTGAAAATTAATAACAATCTAACGTGTCAGGACAAACAAAAGGTTTTATAAAGAGACTTTTTTCGTAAATCAACCAATAAAAAAACTTTCGCTCTTCCGGAGTCAGTGCGTGAACACACTGTATGGTATAACACCATGCATTATACGGTAAATACCTCATCGGATACTGTCTATTTTTATTTCAGAGAAGTTTGATAGAGGCTTACTGATTTTTTAAATTTCTCAGTTTCTGTTTGAAATCCTTTTTATAATTTTCATTTCATTTGCAAAATTTAAACAAGTTTGTATTTACCATCTTTGCAATGAAAAGCAATTTATGTTGATAACAGTCACTATCTTTTCTTCCCAACCAAGCGTAATTTTTGGAAATTATAGCATTTTTTATCTTTGTTCCTATAAGCTCCTGTTCTTTGATTTTGTCAAATCCATCGATTTTTTCACCATAGTTTTAGTACTTTTGTTTGGCACCGCAAAATGCATTCTTATATTAGTACCATAGTTTTTATTTAGAATTAAAATCTAAATGAGAATTTTCCTGCTTACAGTCATAAAATAGTTTACCCAAAGATTTTCTTCACACCATCAACTGTCACAGCAAGCGCATGCAAATGCTATTCAATAGATCTTCCTTTCTTAATTATTATTGTAAATAAATATTAATTTTGCGGCTCCCGAAATGACCGGGAAACCCATCAGACACCAGTTACACACAGCCACAAGCAAATTAGTTGTTTGTGACACAGCTGCAGTCGGCTCCTTACTCGCGGATCGCGACGACCCTTCCATGAATTTGTTTCTTCCACCGCAAACAAATAATTAGCTACGCACTATCCACGCATCCTATTATTTGAATCGAACGATATCGGCAACAGTGCAGAAACGGCGATCGGCTGCTGGGAGTAAATTTGTAGGGAAAATTAAATTCACGTCGTTCGATGCGTGTAGTGCCATCTCTTTAAGTATGATAGAGATTCGGCGTTCGCCAAATCACCGTTTCACTTCTTGCCATTTTGACCAGACGTCTGTTGCGTAGCTATATTGTTTGTGGTACAAGTATGTCATTTTAATTCAAAATTCATTGTAAGTGGCGGTTTACTATGTAGTTGTAGTTTACTGTCTCAATCTTTTGTATTTTTATGATCACTTATTGGCAGCATTTTAAATGCATTTACTTTAGACGTTGCTTTTTCACAGCTTGTGATCTTGTTGGCAATAAAGGAGTTTTTATTTTATATTTTATTATATTTTTGTACTGCGTACATTTACTTTAATGCGATGCTCTTACTATAAGCCACATAAATACTTATCACATTTTTTTATTAACTTATCGTTAAACGACTGTAGGTCATCTGTTATCTTGTATTGCACCTAACAGTTTTAGGTAATCTAGTATCATGTATAATTTATCTATTTCTGATTCTTATCATATTTGCTTTACAGAGTCTTTTTTTCTCAATTATCATATCCATCTCGAGTAGAGAATTTACTTTACTAATGTTATGGTAATTCTTTTATTTATTTTTGTATAGCGTCGAGCTACTTGAACAAGACGTTTTTACTGTAATTGGCTGTAAGCCTTATAGCAGTGAACTATATAATTTAACCGTAATTTGGAATTTTGACTTTTCGACTAAAGGCAGGCCCCGAAATGAGCTCACTTCGTGTTTACCTGCAGATACTTACCGACTGTTTACTACATCAAAAGTTAATTCATTAAATTAGTATATCTTTACTAACTATTTATTGGTTTAATGATATTATTCCTGCCATAATATTAATTTAAATTAGTTTTTGTTTAGTAAATTAGGCTTATTTTTGGTACTTTGTGATTAACTGCGATCAGTCAGAACCTCAAAAATTCAAGGCTTAGATAAAACTATTTCTAACCAGGAACTAGGCAATTTTAAGGGTATAGGTCATGATTAAAACTTAGAAACTTAGTTTAAATTGATTTCCTAGTCTGATAATCTAGGCGATATACAAATCTTCTCATTAGTTTATGGGCGATAACATAAACGCAACTTAATTAATTGTCTTTAGAGTATTTACGAAAGGATTTCAAATTTGAATAAATAGTTTAATTGGACTGCCGATGTTTATTTTGGTAAGTTAGTGTCAAAAGTGCATGTCATTAATACCTTTTATATCAAAATCTCACGATATTCGTATCTAGGGTATGTTTCTAAATCTTCCTTCCCTGATTTCAAAGTGCAAAAATCATTGATAAATTTCCCAACTGTTGGCTTTTCGTCCCACGCCTTGACATAGGGACCATTTGTTAAGCAATGATCAAATCATGTTACAATACTGAGGTTTCTAACTACCTTGTATCCTATGTAAGTTTTTACTATTTGAAACATGTATTACTTCATTTCTCATTGTATTATTATTTTCTATTCCATAATTTATTGGACGCCGTTATTATTCATATTTTGCATATGTGTTAGTACTTAAAAGAAAGTTCTAATACCCAACAAATTAGTCGAAAAGCAGCCAAACGAGTCGGTAATTGAGTGAACGGTGCATCTGCATTCATCAAGCCCAGCTTGTTGCGAATCTTTTAGAAGCCTCGTTACTCTACTCTTGACTAATGCGAAATAAATGCCCTTCCGACAGTTTATTACGAAGTTCGTTATTGCTTATAAACGAAGCTGCGACGCGCGACGTACTTATTGTTTTCTTGCATCTAACGAACTGGAAACCGGGTAGTTCTTTTGCGTTGAAGCATGATCAGTGTTGTCTATGTTATTAGCTTTTCGCCAAAACAACTAGTTTTGCTGGTTTCAAATATTTGCATGGGAAAATAGGAGTTAAGTTCATCACCACGATTAAATGATAATTTTTTAATCATGATCATCTCAACTGGCAGCATTTTTAGAATTAAAATATGCACAAGCATCAAGTGAAAGATCTGCTTTGCAAACACTTTTCAAAGTTTTCAGTCTGAGATCCCGCCTGTGTATTAACGAATATTTCCTTCCTCTCCTAAAACATGATTTTCAAATTTGATATTTTAGCTCCCGGCTTAGTCTCGTCAACATATTTTCAATCACGTAAGCGAAATTTATGTTTCTCTTTCCGGTTCTATTAGTAACTACAACAGACCGAAATCCAAACTTTACCGTCGCCAAAGAAACTTAAGCGAATGAAACCACATGATTAATTAAACAAGTAGTATCTAAATTCGTAAGAACATTAGCTATTCACAGAATGTAGCGAAAATGCTGTTTAAACTGTAGTGAAAATGTGCTGAGTCGCTTTAATGCAAACACGCGTCCCAAAATATGTGCCAATGTATACAAAATCTGCTGGAATTTGATAACCATAGCTTAATGTGGAAATGCATGCTTCGGGAGTTTATAGGATGGTTCGTCTCAGGTAAATTATGGTGGAAATCCATATCTCAACTATAATTTCTAGAAGATTTAAGCAGAGTGTAATTTCTGCCAAGGCATCGTACTCGTGCATGTATCAATTAAGCCGCCATTAATACGCTGCTTCTCTAAGGGTTTCATAAGCTGGTAGATATAAACTGAAAGATGAATTTAATTTCTAATTTGACTCTAGATACTTGCATAAAAAAAACCATGGGGCTCTTCCCGCCCCTCTTCAATCGTAGTCCCAATTATACGTCAACTGAAGATCGGTTGTCATTCATATTTTTGTTGTTAGAATAAGGTCGGTGCTTTTGGAAAGATTTGACATTTTT
>JAEQML010072245.1:0-15635 GCA_016904865.1 Pissodes strobi
GCAGACGGTTCATGCAGATATATTGCATACTTGTATGTATTTACTTCTTTTTGTTGAAAATGAAAGAACAATTATTAACATTTTGTAAATTAATGGCTGATGCCGTTTCGTTCTTCCCTTGCAGACTTAAGCACCCAATACTAGCTGATCTGGAGTTTGACGTATTATTTGTACTGAAACTGTTGGGTGGAGATAGGTTTGATGTGGATATGGATTGGTTGAGGGAGGTTTCGATTTTTTTCTCATAGGTCGAGTTGGAAGAAGAAGGACAATCATTGATGTTCAAGATTTTTTGGATATTTTTGATGTGTAAACATCTTACGCGTCGGTATGAGGGTAAATATCGGCAAATGCGACAGAAGTGGGGGGATGGAAATGTGGGGACGGAATGTGTAAACCGATTCTAGTCGCTAGGCTGTATTATTATATAATTTTTCCATTTAAAATCGTTTTAAACGGATTTTAGACCATAAAAAAGCATATTTTAAATTAAACGAACCGTCCAAAGTATTATTTTTATTATAATATTATATGCGCAGTGTATTTGGATCCATAGCACAGCTTCTTTTTAATGGACAATTTAAAATGAATTTTCGCTTCAAAATGCACGACAAATTCATCCGAAGCCAAGTTCGAATTTTCGGATTTTTATACAATTGCCATATGAAATTATTTTTAAACGGATTTTAGACAATAAAAAAGCATATTATTATTTTAAATTAAACGAACTGTCAAAAGTACTATTCAGATGCCCAGATGTTTAAAACAATATTGAATCATAGCCCTCTTCTAAAATTTAAAAAAGTTGGTTATTTCCCAAATCAAAGGACGTCGGCCCACGATTACTAGATAAATAAGCTGTGTCCTTAATATGTTGATGTTATTCCTGGTGGAATTAGATTTTCGTGTCGAATTTGTGCAGCGAGTTAATCCACTTCGAAGCTGCCAGTAAGTATTATTAAAGAATCCTAACTGATATTATAAATGCGAATGTGTTTGTTTTTGTTCTATGAACAAGCTAAAATGTATAGACAACGGCCATAGCGCGTTAAAAATACCAGTTCTCGTCCGATCACTGACCGCTTGGGAACAGAACGTGCTGGTGTCATTTTTTTACAACCGATGTCGTTATAGGATATGTTTACACATCAGTCTCGAGTACTAGCAGACTCGCTCAATTTTTTTGTTTAGTTTTGTAGATTCTTCTAGACATCTTTCGGCAACAGATGTGGATTTCCATACACAAAGTCATTTTATGTTGGTTATTTCCTCCCCATAATAAGCCAGTATAATAGCTGACCGACGATGATCGGCCGAAACCGTGTCTCTTCTGGGTTCGACAGACGCAAATACGATGATTTTTGATGGTATGTTCCTAAATGTATTCATTTCTACACACTGAACATTGGGAGTTGGGAATTCTTATAATAATTAGAAAGTTGCCTTTATCTTTCATGTCATCAATCGTCATTTTTGTAGTTCTTCTTGGCGACAGGCCTCGGCCACCGAACATTAACTATACCAAAGAATATTATAGTACATAGTATTTTCTTTGACTATACGGTAAGAAGGTGCACTATCCGCGGCTGCACGTCAACGATGTGTCTCTGTCCCGGTGCGAAAACTACCAGGACCTTTGACACGGCGCACATTGGTTAAATTTCTAGCAAAGCTGGCCATAATAGGGTTTACCAGAAATAAGCCAAAATAGTTATCTATGTACCAACGGTATTAAGTAGATGTTTATGCCCTGAGGGCGACAATGTTACAAACCCGGGGGCTTCGAGCCAGAGGGTTTATAAGTCGCCCGAGGGCGTACACATCTATTAATACCCGTGGTGCATACAAACTTTTTGTCATACTAGTTCGTTATAGCATTCACAATATGTAAATATTAAAAAAATACGAATTCATTTCAATTATTTGAGTCCATAAA
Source organism: Pissodes strobi (assembly GCA_016904865.1). Lineage (NCBI taxonomy): Eukaryota > Metazoa > Arthropoda > Insecta > Coleoptera > Curculionidae > Pissodes > Pissodes strobi. The sequence goes on from JAEQML010072245.1 coordinate 1,937, forward strand.
GTGTACTTTATGCCCGCGCGGGCCATTTAGTGCCCGTACGGACATAAAGTAATCCATTATGTAAATGGTATAAAAACACAATAATGTACTGGTATGACATAAAAGATATTAAGTATTACACGTTTAAAATATCGTGTTTTAGACAAAGATGCTTTATGGTTGAATTTTTGGATCATCTGTATTTATATATACAGGGTATATTAATTATCACTAACCATAAACATTATGTATAAAAATAATTTCTATGTTCTTAAACCGTTTTAAAAAATGATGTTCAAAATTAAAGGCTTCTTCGTTGTAAAAAAAGGAATTTAAATTTTAAATTTGATGATCTAAATTTTGTTTTTGTTGCAACGGTTAATTTAGGAGTGTCACGAGCAAAATGAATGTTAATTGGACGCGTTATTAAGGGCCTGCAATTTTGCCATATAAGTATTTCAGAGTTATCGCTATTTTAAAAAATTAGTCTAATAGGGACTAAACTAGTAAAAAATATAGAAGCATCAGTTGTTGTTCAAAAATACATGCTTATATACTGACTGTCCTGAGGTGCCTTCAAATCCATATTTATAAATTAAACCCAAACTAACCCAAACTAAATTATAAATTTTATGTGCTGTTTCAGCCAAAGTATGTATTACCTATTTTTGTAATATCAGTCTTGCACCAGTATGGTGCAATAGTGATTCTATTGAAATTTCGGCTTTAGTTTCACTGACTACAATATTATGGGATTAGGGGTGGGCAAAAAAAACGAATAATCGATTATTTCGATTAATCGATCATATCTATTATTTTGATTAACCGATGATATCGGTTAATCGATTATTTCGACGAATCGAGTATATCGATTATTTGGATTAATCGATTATATCGATTATTACAAATAATCGAACATCGATTATTACTTTTAATAATCGCCCAACCCAAATTGAGATAACTTTTTTTTTCTTTGTCGTATGAACGACATAAGTTGCATTTTTTTTGTCCCGCTTGCGTTTTGATAAATTAATACTGATGCTTAAGCAAATTAGCTTCTACAATTATTAGATATAATACTTCTTCAGCATTTAAGTCTAAATGTTAAATTTTGGCTTGTTCGAGATCGTTGCTAATAGCAGACATATACTTATTTACACCGTGTTAATAGTATTGAGAACTTTCGATGCGAATTAGTTACCACATGACCTGTAACTCATTTGAGCGGCATAAGTTAACTCCTGTGGTGTTGAATGTTCTCCGAGTGGTTTTGTTTTCCGTCTTTTGGACTGCTCACTACACTCACTGAATGCTACTGTTTTGCCTCCTTTTAAAATATATATTTTTTAAATTTTACGGGAGTTGTATGCCAATTTTTATTGATGTGCAAACATTTTACGCGGCGGCGCGGCGGTATGAGGGTAAAAAGCGGCAAATGGGGCGGAAATGTAATTTTTATACAATTTTGCAATTTAAAATCGTTTTTAAACGGATTTTAGACGATAAAAAGCATATTTTAAATTAAACGAACTGTCAAAAGTATTATTCAGATGCTCAGACGTTTAAAGCAATATTGAGTCATGGCCCTCTTCTAAAATTTGCAAAATTTGGTTATTGACTTCCCCAAATCAAAGGATGCCTCCCCAAGACGACTGGCTGGTAGTGAATAAGTTGTGTCCATAGGTTAATATTATTCCTGGTGGCATTAGATTTTCGTGTCGATTTGTGCAGTGAATTAATCCACTCCAATTGAAGCTGCCAGTAAGTATTATCAAGTACTAATATTATAAATAATAAAAACCTCTCTTTGACCCTACTTGATTGATTCCACTTGGAAATATATTTATAGTAAAAAGTATTGCAGCTCATTGGAAAAGTCTTGTTATCCTGTTAATTCAGATATTTTTAATTTCAATTTAAGAAATTTTGCAGTATTACTTTGGTCGGGAAAGCTTTGAAGTATTTCAAACAATTGCTTATACGGTATAGTTAATAAAAGCAAAGAAATAAAAAATAATGAAAGAATTGAAAGATATATTCTTGTGTGACTAGAACAAGTTTTTTTCTTAAATCAAAAATAAATTATTAATTTACTATCCAATAAGCCAAAATTTAATCAAATATAAAAAATGGAGCAAATTCGAGCAAGATTTTCTTCTTGATATCTTTTGTCTGAATCGTAATGTACATATTACACTACATTTGTAATCGGAAATATGGTGAAATCATCAACAAAAATGTTATTATATTACGAATTTGTAATTATGAAATGATAAATATATAAATCTTTCACATTTACGTCGCTAGCGCTACGCAATAAGCAGAAAAAACAAAATCTTTTAAATATTAGCTATTACATACGTTGAGTATTGCTATCAATACCTAATTAAAAAACGTTAATAAATTTTTGAAGCAGCCAGTTGAATACAAACTTTATCAAAATATTTATTTGGTGAAAATAATAACGCTAATAAAATCCATAACGTTTTTGTTTGACTGGGCACTGCAAACAATTCAAAAGCTATCAGTTGTTTTTTCCAGAGCCAACTAAAGTATTAGAGTGTTATAAATAATTTCGTCATAAATTTGATTAAAAATACCACAAACGAAAATATCGTTTCTGGAGAGCTTTTATTGAAATTCGACTTGTGTGTGGCGAGAGTCCGCCAACCGTTACCAAGCGAAAAACTAAGATTATTTTGTATCGCTCACTGAACACGCACATCTTCTTATCGTACAGTAAATGTTCGGTGCACCGGCAAAGCCAAAAATGATCGCTACTTTTATTAATAAGTATAATTCATCCGGTGCATCGTTTATAAACATAACGATATCGTCTTTGTTCAAAACTTTTTACTTCTTTGGATTAAAACCTAAAAGAATGCCGCCTGTTTAAAATAATTAACTTACTAAAATAATTTCGGATTTAGATTGCTTTTTAACATTGAGTTAGTCGCACACAAAGTGTTCAGCTCACATACCATATTTAGTTCAGAGAAATAAGCCAGAATTTTTACCTAGTGTCGGACTGGAACATTTAAGACCCACCGGTCCCACAAGGCCTGTTCGGAGAGTGGCGCGGCGCATTAGCCCTTCTACAAAAATTATACTTTTTTAAACGCTCAATACGAAACATTTGTAAGAATAGTATATTATTTTATATGGAGGAAAAGTAATACTTTTCATGGCGCGCTCGTTTTCCTAACCCTACCTGTGAAAATGAGGAAAAAACAGTTAACTTAGACAGTGCCTTATATCACACGCATGATGAAAAATGTTTCAGCACTAGCGTTGTAAAGTTTATTTTAACACTCGTGTGATATTTATCGTTTTCTTAAGAATCTAAAGAGTGATTTTTTCGCATTTTCATAGTCGTTGTAGGAAAAATTGTGTCCATTATTGTCGTGTAAAGTGCTTCGCTTATTTTTAGGTAGGTAATTAGCAAAGTCTAAATTAGAAACAAATTGAAATGCACGAAAAAGATAAAAAGCTCAAAACACTTACTTTTAGGTAGGGAAATTTTATGCTGCGCATTTATTTAGAAGTATTTTATTTGTTTAAATGTGCGTAGATTAGTGTATTAATTAATATTGTACCTATATAATGCGAGTCCTTTAGATATTAAGTAAATTTTCAAAATAAGGCATACATAGGAATGATAGCACTACATATTGTCATAGTACATATTATTATAATAATATTTTTCCAATTAATTTCGAGTTAAATTCAGCAATTTGTATCCATGTCTCGTTGTAGAGTTTTGACCATATTCTTTTGGCAATACCTTTATTTCGTTGACCTTCCAGTTTTAATCATCTCCTGATGATGCTAACATGGTTAAATTATAGAAAAACTATATAAAAAAGTATAATTTGTAAAATCAGATACCTATTTTAACACTTTTATTCATCTCTCACACTCACATCTCTACTTTTTTAAATTTAAAATTACCGCTATTTCTTAACGTATTGCTTTCTGCGTCGGCGCGGCTGTCATCGATTTACTTGCCAAGTTGTCAATGGAGACATGTTTGTCGTTCCATGAAAACGTGGTTCCCACGTCGGTCTGTTCTTTGTTTGTTAAATTATATGAACCCTTTCAAAAAATGTAACGCGTAAGTTAAATTTTGATGTGACCGTTGTCGTTTGATGTAATTTTGCCTCTTCGTGGATATGTCCTTTTGTTCCAACTGACAAGTGAGTGAAAAAACTTCCACCATTTTCTTTTCATTTTGCTCAATAACATAAGAAAAAATCACACACACAAAAAGTCATCATTCTTAATTTACATCTTTTATATCCTAATAAATTCAGAATTTAAAAATTCAAAGTTAAAATTCAAATTTGAATTTTATTCTTTTACTCACTTTGCAGGTAACACTGATGATGGCTCCGGCCGCAAGCGCTCTGTTACGCTAATTTAGAGGTCCTTTTGGATTCAAATTTTATGCATGGAATACAAAAAGTGTTTCATTTAGTACATTTCGTACAGCCTTCACTCGTCATTTATTAAATACCATGAAACTGTCCAAAAGCTTAGTCAATTGTTACCGATTAGTTCGAACGTTTTTGCCATTATTAGATAGTTGACGTGTAAAAGAAAGTTCTAATAAATCTGCATGTGTGGTTTAAGAAAGACAGCTTCCTATAATCTTTCATGACTTTCAGGAGAAACAAATAGATAATTAAATAAAAATTGAAATTGCCTCAAATTATTTTCCAAGAGGGCTCACCAGTCTCCGGACCGGTTAGACCGGCGGCCCAGTCCGACCCTGTTTTTAACTCATTTTTATTAAACCAAGACTCACAAACTCACAAAATGTGTGAACGGTTTTTCATATCTCCCTCTTTTTTTTTTGATCTGAGGCAATCTTCTTTCTCCGTCTTCTTGATTGCCTGCACTATACATGTATTAGTTTGTTCATTATTTGGCCTGGTCGGAGCAATGCAGTTTGAAACTGATGCTTGCAGTGTTTGGATATCTTCTTAACCTTACTGTTTAATTTCTCAAATCGTCGTTCTATATTTCCAATGTTTGCATATTTTAAAATAAAATTTATAAAACCCTGAAAACAATTCGGTCATGTTGTTCTTTACCATTGCTATTAATTATAGTCTTTCCAAGAAACATATACAGGAATGTATTCTATCAGCTACGGCATTATTTAAAAGCATAAAACCATTCATGGAAAGTTGGGTGATTCATTAATAACACTTACAATGAACGTTAAAAAGGAGCGAGACCGCACGCCACTTACTTCTTTGTTTAGAAAATTGCCAATCATATCATATTGTATGAATTTTCAATTTTTCAGTTATAATGTATTTTAATTATTTTTCTTCCATACACTAGAGTCTAGAAAAAAATGCATCTTAAAATATTAGGTAATGAATTTTATTATTTTTCTTCAAAATTAATGACGATTGTGGATTTTCCCTTTATTTCGATATTATAGCACATGGTCGCTAGACAATTAACTTATAATTTAATTTTCGAGAAAACATTGTACGTTAAGGTCGAATTGAGGATTGATTTATATATTTTATAAACTTAATTAAGGAATAAAAGGTTCATTCTGTGTGGTTGAACTAGTTTATTAAAAGTGAAAAGAAAACAATTTTTTTAAATTGGCTAAACAATTACATAATATTAGTTTATGAGTTAGGCTCTTCAAAAACATTTCTGCCATATTAGGTACATACATAGTATTAACTTTACAAAGTTCCCAATTTTATTACGTTCGATTTGAAATAAAATATGAAACTCCACGAAATACTTCAACTAATATACTAAAGGGGACACTTTTAGGGCTATTTTGCGCCCCTCTTGTGGGGACGGACTCAGCCTCTAAAATTTCAAATGAAAAGGAAGTCAACAACATCGACATGACACCTCATCTAAATTATTCCACTAAATTATTTCTGTATATTTTTCAAGTCAGAACTCTTACAAAAATTACCCTCGAAAGTTGAGAAGGTTATCATACTATATTTATTTTTAATGCCATCGTCCATGCAGCATAAGAGGCCTAAATACAAACATTAATTCGGTACACCAACATCTACCAGCAAATAGACCACACGTACTAGCCTTCACAACAACACAAGTATGTTCTACAACAACAACAGCAAACTATCCCTATCTGGTTACGACTTACACTCCCGATACGTTCTGAATATGCCTTTTTATCCGAAGCGACCTTTCGTCGACACTAAAGCCATTACATCTCTTTATAATTGTCTCATAAGAAGTATCTTAGACACTGCTGTGTCATCTGGTCTCCATACTATCAATGTCACATATCAAGATTGGAGAAAGTCCGAAATAATTTTTTAAAATATCTTTTGTACAAGTATCATGTTCCATCCGACAACCTGAATTATGAGGTCAGATCCATGCTCTGTGGATATAAAACTCTGGAAGTAAGACGCAATAACTATTTTCTGTGTTTTCTTTATAAACTCCTCCATGGTCGGATTCATTGCCCTCAACTGCTGGTGCACCTTAACTTCAGAACACCGCCAAGACGTCTTCGACATCACCAACTTTTCTCTGAGAGAGTGCACCGAACAAATTATGGAGAACAGGCATTTGTTGATCGCATGACACGCATATATAATACAAATTTTAGCCATATCGACGTTTTTGATTGTAAAAGTTGTTTATTTTGTTTGTCTTCATTTTTGTTTAATTATTACTATGTGTATATTTTTAATGTTAAGTGGGATATAAACCAAATTTTTCTTTTCCGTTTGAATGTTACTTTCATTTCATGAAATACTTATATACTTTGTTTGTCTAAAATTATTTGAATTAAGTTAGGACCATTGTTGTACCATTTGGGGATCTTTTCCTGTAGTGTATGTGTTGAATAAATAAATAAATAAATAAACAAGTACACAATTTCATTTAGTTCTACATTAGGTACCTCCGACTACAAACTTATTATATCGGTTGGTGAACTGCCACTCCTACAGATAGATCCGCCATTGCCTCGTAAAATGTGGCATTACAATAATTGTGCAAACTGGAACGATCTAAGCGAGTTCTACGAAGATTTTCCTTGGCTCGACGTCTGATTTGGTACTGACGACCCATCAGTCTGCTGCGAAGAGATTACGCAAGTAATCTCCTCAGGAATGGAAACACACATCCCAAATCCCATCAAGTTACCGCCAAAAGGAAAGCCCTGATTCGACAGAAGAACGGAAGAACTGTAGGTAGGAAACTACTGGCAGCAGACCGATGAAAATCGCAATTATTTTGCCGAAGCGAGAAACGAATGCAAACGTGTGATTGACGAAACAAAGGACAAACACAATCAAAGGACCAGGAATAAACCTTTGCAATGCCCCAGCGGCTCCAGGAATTTCTGGTTGGTAGCAAAGGCAGTAAGTAATAACTTTACAAAAACGTCTCTCCCACCTTTGACAGACGAACGTGGCATCACGGCGACTACAGAAAAGGAAAAAGCAAACATGTTCGCCAAATTATTTTTATCGCACTCTACCTTAAACGTCTCCTCATCATATGCAACATCAACACTACCATGGCAGTAGTGAAGATTCACCATCGTGTTATTCGTAAAATCCTCAAAGAAACGCAAAAGGCACCAGGACAGGATGCAGTACCTGCCATCGTATTAAAGAACTGCGCCAACCAATTAGCACCTATTTTACCCAGACTTCTTTCTCTGTCTTACTGAAAAGGGATTTACCCATCTTCTTGGAAAGTCGACAGGAGATATACTGGCCTATGTCACTCATATATGGAGTAGGGCAATTGAGAACTATGGAGAATCTCGAGCGATTGCGTTGGATATTTCGAAGGCATTCGACAGAGTTTGGAATGACTGATTGCTCAACAAACTGTCGTCCTTCGGATTGCCAGCTTCTCACTGCAGCTGGCTTGCCAGTTTCCTCAAGAACCGGTCTCTGCACGTTGCAGTTCATGGATTAGACACATTCGCCATTCACCAGGGCGCAATACTTTCATCAACTTTTTTCCTCATCTATATTAACTATATTAATGACCTGCTGACCGAAACCAATAATCCTGACTTTTGCATATGCTAGTGCCCTTGTCTCCCAATTTAGATCAGAAAACCTTTAGACTTTTCACCGCAGACAGGAGCAGATTACAGCAGTTAATCAAGATCTGGAGAGATTTGGATTCAATGCAGCAAAAACCCAAGTAATCAATACGGCGGGCCCTGACATCATTATGGCCGGATCGACCATTCCCTCATCCTCGTCAATCGGACTACTGGGTGTCTCGGTCAACAGCTATATGTCCTGGCATGACCGCGTTGCTAACATCCAAAATTAGCCTCGAAGAAGCTTGTAGCGCTACTTCGCAACAAAAAACTAAAAACAACGCAGCAGCTACTCATGCTACTCGTGCTTAGAATATTGCTCACACTGCTGGGGTAACGCACCAAAGCATACCCTAAAGCTGCTAGTTTCTATTTAGAAGAGAGGTGTGCGCCAGCTGCGCCTCGTCGGCAACCTGGAGTTGACCTGGGATCTGGATAGTTTGGAACACCGCAGGCATGTGGCCGAAATATTCCTATTTTACAGCCATTTTTATGGCAGATGTTCCCAGGATCTGGCTAGCCTCATCTCGCCTCTAGCAACGTCAGACAGTCACTCCAGACGGCAAGAGCGTACCCGTTCATTGTACAACTGGAGATACCTAGAACATCGCTTTACAAAGACTCCTTTGTCTGGCGCACTGCATCACTGTGGAACTCACTCCCAGGACATCTGTTTCTCCCAAATTACAACCTACAGCCAGATTACAAATATATACTTATTTATACCGTGGTACAGCTATTCAAGAACCGTGCCCATCAACATCTTCGTACACACACCGCTCGTCGAGTGCCATAGGATCTCCCTGTTGTGTAGGTGTTACTGCCATAAATAATTACCATTTTTCTATTTAATGCTTTCTTTAATTTCAGTTGGTTCTGTCGATTTTATTTATAAAAATTCATAATAAACATGAATCCTCCACAACTCACAGATTTTAAGGATTTCTTGAAGATTTTTAACGTTGAAATTGTGTCTGTTATCATAGTATAGGGCCTCAAATCGTGAAGAAGTGCATGCTACATTTGCCAGATAAGGTCATACGCGTGAGAGATCGTGTTAGTTTGTCAATTTAAACTTAAATTTGGTTATAACGTATCGGAATCGGTTCAAATGATTAAAATAACTAACTGAAACTAACCGAAGGTTAATTGAACGACTAACCAAAACTAACCAAAGCACCAAAACGGGCTAAAACGTATCGGAACAGATTAGAAAAATTAAAGTAAGTTAAAACTAACCAAAACGCACCGAATTTTGGCGGTTAACCAAATTAACCAAAAACATTAAATTTGATTATAACGTATTGCAACCGGTTCAAATGACTAAAATAAATTGGAACTAACTGAAACTAATCGAATGTTGATTGAACCACGAACCAAAAGCACCAAAACGGGCTAAAATGTATCGGAACAGGTTACGAAAATGAAAGTAATTTAAAACGAACCGAATATCGGCGACTATCCCAAACTAACCAAAAACATTAAATTTGATTATAATGTATCTAAACCGGATCAAATGACTAAAATAAGTTGAAACTAACTGAAGGTAACCGAAGGTTGATTGAATGACTAACCAAAAGGAACAAAAAACACCAAAAGTGGTTAAAACGTATCGGAACAGATTAAAAATATTAAAGTAAGTTAAAACTAACCCAAATTAACCGAATTTTGGCGACTAACCAAAACTAACTAAAAACATTAAAATTGGTCATAACGTATTGGAACCGGTTCAAATACAAATTAAAACTAACTGAAATTAACCGAAAGCTGAATGACTAACCAAAACTAACCAAAGGCACCAAAACGGGCTAAATCATATCGGAACAGGTTACAAAAATTAAAGTAAGTGAACACTAACCAAAACGAACCGAATTTTGGCGACTAACCAAAACTAACCAAAAACGTTAAATTTGATTATAACGTATCGGAACCGGTAAATATAAATTAGAACTTACTGAAAGTAACCGAAAGTTGGTTGAATGACTAACCAAAAGTAACTAAGAGCACCAAACCGGGCTAAAACGTATCAGAATAGATTAAAAGTGTTAAAGTAAGTAAAAACTAACCCAAATTAACCGAATTTTGGAGACTAACCAATACTAACCAAAAACATTAAAATTGCTTATAACGCACCGGAACCGGTTCAACTGACTAAAATATATTAAAACTAACTGAACTTTATCGACAGTTGATTGAATGACTAACCAAAACCACCAAAAAGGGCTAAAACGTATCGGAAGAGATTAAAAATATAAAAGTTACTAACACAAATTAACTGAATTTTCGCGACTAACTAAAATTAACCAAAAACATTTAAATTGGTTATAACGTATAAAATAAATTGGAACTAACTGAAAGTAACCGAAAGTTGATTGAATGACTAACCAAAGTAACGAAAAGCACCAAAAATGTATCGAAATAGATCAAAAATATTGAAGTACGTTAAAACTAACCCAAATTAACCGAATTTCGGTGACTAACCAAAAATAACCAAACGCACTAAAATTGGTTATAGCGTATCGGAATCGGTTCAAATGACAAAAATAAATTAAAGCTAACTGAAATTAACCGAAAGTGGATTGAATGACTACCTAACTAAAAGTAACCAAAAGCAGCAAAAAGGGCTAAAATATATCGGAACAGATTAAAAACGTTAAGGTAAGTTGAAACTAACTTAAATTTACCGAATTTTGACGACTAGATGACTAAATTAACTAAAATTAACCAAAAACATTAAAATTGGTTATACGTATCGAAACCGGTTCAAATGACTAGAATAAATTAAAACTAACCCAAAGCTAATTGAATGACTAACCAAAACTAATCATAAGTAGCCAAAAGCACCAAAACAGGCTAAAACGTATCGGAATAGGTTACAAAAATTAATGAAAGTTAAAGCTAACCAAAACGAACCGAATTTGCGACTAACCCAAACTAACCAAAAAGATTAAATCGGAGTCGGTTCAAGTGGTTAAAATAAATTGGAACTAAATAAAACTAACCGAAATTAATTGAACGGCTAACCGAAACCAACTAAATATAACCAAAGGCACCAAAACGGACTAAAACGAATAGGAACAGGTAAAAATATTACACTAACGTTATGGCTAATTATATATCAATATATTTTTCTGTCTACAAATGGCGGGTAATTTTTTAGGTCTTCATATCTGCACCTTTATTTATTTTTTTTTTAATTATGATAATCTTCAATATTAATGTTAAAAATGCATTACTTTGATTAAATATATTATAAACACTCGTGTTTATATTTTTTTATTTTTACACTGCGTTTAAAAACTATTTGAATTACAACACAAATCACATTTTTGGGTTGTTATTCATCATTTTCAATGTCGGGGGTACATTGCATCTTTGCGAAGGACTGTGAATGTTTAATTTTATAAATGTCAACCTTTTTTTTCTGGATAGTAAATAATTTATTTAGGTTATATTGGTGTAGTTTCTCTTTGTTAATTGTAGTTTAATTAAAACGTGACACTGAACGATATCCTTATGGGGGTCGTCATGACATAAACATTTTTCATTTTTGTTTCTTATTCTCAAAAAACTTAAATATAACCATTTAAGCTCGTCGCTCAATGAAACTGAACCTGCGATATCAACTGGCAACAACGCTAAAATATTGCAGAGAACTCCGGTAAATTGCATTAGGTAACATTACCAAAAATGGCTGGGTATGGAGGGCATTGTTATTTGTTTGTGTCATTAGTTAAAACGGATGGTAACGTGAAGGGATAATATAATGGGTTATCTATTGAGATGTCATTTCAGGCCTTGTCCTAGTTCATATTTTTGCGGTTGGGCGAGGTCACAGTGAATAACCCTTAAAATTGACACCCTGTATGACTATGTATAAGTACTTAAACGGTAACGAATCAAGTTTCGATATTTAAAGAAGAAATAATTTTATGTAACAAATGAATCAAATGCAAAGGTATTGATCAGAAGACATGTCATTATTATGACCAACTAATCGAAATACCCATTAAATACATAAAACAAATATAATAAAATAATTTGCAGACATTTCTGAATAATTTATCAATAGTGAAATCGATTATACCTTCTCGCCTATAAAATTTATTGAACTATTTCAGAAATATAAAAATTATATTTGTAGATTGACATTTGGAAAACTTCAGAGTATTCGAATGAATACACCATTAAAATAACAATCACGACAATTTTAAAATATCGAGTTAATGCATTTTTCTATTTTTCAAGGCAATTTATCGAAGGCTATCTAATGTTATGAATGGAAACAGATCAGGTGACTAGGTAGTTAATCGTTGTGGGAAATGCTAAGTTTGAAAGAAATATATTGGAGAATTATGCCAAATATTGTATCACATTTAAACTTCTTTCATCATGTCTACCGCAAAAACGAACATTATTGATATTGTAATAATAAAGCATTTATTTCCGACAGGTTATAAGCCCAATTGTTCCGACAGGTTATAAGCCCAATTGCAGGAAATTTAAAAAAATATAAACTAGTGGATAAATTTCCAAACTTATAAGGATCTCAAAGATTTTTTTAAACATAGCTGAATAGAGTGGTCACTTTTTTAAGACAGGTATCACATTGGCGACTTTCCAGGTAGGTACCCGGAAATTGGTCCCTAATAGCTATTAGCTATGAGCTAAGGAAGAAGCCAGAACACAAGCACAAACCTTACAGAATAATCAGACATGCAGCTCATTCAAACTGTTAATGACTAAAGGGTAGATAGATCTGAGTTGAGGTTTGATTGCTATTAATATATTGGCTATAACCAGGATCAGTTTGGGCTTTGATAAGGTGCCTCAGTGAGTTAAATCACTTAAAATAAATATTTCCCTCATGTATAAAAAATCCCATTACAGGAGTGCAATTCTCGGAAAATTACAGCGATTCAGCACTGGAGAAATCGAAAGAGCACAACGATAATTGCATCGTACGTATCTATGGTAATTCCATTGTAAACTTACGATTACAGCGACAATTCATAAATAACGTCAAAGTCAAGTGAATATATGTTATTAAAAATGTCTCGTTTCGGATTAAAAAAATCATATTTTTGCGCCTCTTTACTTTGTTAACAGTTACATGTACGTTTTTGTATTAAAAAAAGAATAAAAATGTATTTTTTAACCATGTCCTTATTCGGGAAATATTCCCCCGAATTACACTCGTACATCAAAATAACCAGATAATTTTGCATTCAAGCGTGTTGTCTTAGAAAAACTGCATTCGGTCATTTTAATATTTTGTAAAAAGAGCCCTCCACCTTCGGTGTCGGGCTCTTTCTCCAAAATATGAAAATGAACTCATGCAGTATTTAGACAACACGTTGTCATGCAAAATTATCGGTAATTTTGATACACTTGTGCAATTACTTCCGAAAATTGCATTCATCTGTCAAAATTGACATTTTAATAATAAAATACCTGCTACTCATTGTTGTTTTTAACCTATCATATCAAAATTACGCGATAGTACTGCACTAGTGTAAATTATAGATAACCCGCACATGTGCAGTATTATCAGGCATAAAAAAATTAACTTGTAATTATATAAAAGCTCAATCTTAAAAAACCTTTTAAAAAATACGACTGAAA
>JAEQML010072246.1:0-15634 GCA_016904865.1 Pissodes strobi
AAAGTAAGACTAGTACCAAATGCAATTCCGACAATTGAAGTGGATCGTTTGAAATATGTGAGTTTTATCAAAGGTTTTTTCCTATTTTTACTTATTAAGACAAATGTTGACTAGTTTATTTCTTAATATTTTCCTGTGGTGCTTTCATGTTCCACTGGCTATTTATTTCATAATAATTGTAAATAACTGTCACTCTTTTTAAAATATTGGGTATTTATTGTAGGTTAGAACGTATAATCCAGTAATCACTAGACCCGTGGAATGTTCATCATTAGACAGTGATTTACCATCAATGCCTGGGCCCTTCGTTAGAGAGTGTACTACCCCTTTGCCTCCTCTCGAAGTACCCCCAATGGAAGACACACATCGCAAAGTAAATTTGAAGAAGAAAATTTTCCAATTGAAACAAACAAATATTTTGAAAAGTAAAAAAATACATAGGTTGCAAAAAATTAACTGGAAACAGAAAAAAATTATATCTTCTCTAAAAGCAATGATATTGGAGTTGAAGAAAAAAAATTTATTAATGGAGGAACAAGAAATTGTTTTATTAGATCATTTTGGAGACAACAAGGAACTTATTGAAAGAATTTTAAGAACATCAAATAAAAAAGGGGTAAGAAAAATATATGAATATTCTGTGAGGGCTTTTGCAGGCAGTTTACATTATTTTTCACCAAAAGCATATGCATATGTCTGACAAAAATTTCAAAATAGCTTGCTGCATCCGAAAACACTGGTAAAATGATACCCATCTATTAATGCTAATCCTGGTTTTACTGCAGAAATTCAAAATTCAGATTAAAAAAAATTAATATGTTCCTTAGTATTTGATGAAATGTCTATTAGGAAGCATTTAGAATATACTGGTTCTGAGGATTATGGTTATGTAGATTGTGGTAGTGTATTGCATGGGGACAGCACCAACTTGGCTAGTGAGGTTTTGGTGTTTATGTTAGTTTGTATCAATGAGTCGTGGAAGCTACCCAGCAAGCACATATCATAACTGGGCGGTTTTGTAATGCTATTTTAAGGAAACAGTATTAATTTCATATGTAACATAATAAAGCAGTTCATAATACTTTTTATGTGGAGTTAAAACATATAATTTTGGGACTTTTGATACATTCAATTTGCGAGGTAACAGTCACGTTAAAGTGACATATATATATTTTCACAAGAAGTTAACAAAATATAATTATATACTCTGAATATTAATATAAACTTTTGTTAAATGTATCTCGGTTATGTACGTTTGATATTACTATAAATTGTTAATTATCAATTTAACTTAAATCGAACAACACGGTTACATTGTTTTATATACTCCCTTATGTTTTTCGAAAACTTTCTTGCGAAGCATTTTAGAACGCACTACAATAATTATATCCTGCAAAAGAAGACCAGACGCCATCCAAATAAATAACTTAACAGCCTAACCTCCAACCTGTTTTTTTTTTCTGTTGGTGTCGTTTGTTGCCGGGATTTCTTGCAAGAGAAAGTGTTATTAAGAAGTACTGACTGAGTTTTTCAACCCGTAAAAAGGTAAGTAGAGATTGTATACATTCATTCATTGATAACTCTATATCTAAGTAAAAATGTGTACAAACCAATTAAGTCATAATCTGAAAGACAAAAGAGGAGATTGCGATAGCAGAGATAGCCAGGTAATAGGTATTGAAAATTCACCTTCTATGGCTGGTCCACCTAATCAGGATCTAGAACCTAATCCCAAAGGCTCAAGTATTTCTTCGAGTTCTGGAATTGTAGTTCATAATATGAGTACTTCCTCGATACATTCCAATATCTGTAGCGAAGTTTCTCTGATCGACGTTGATTTTAATTGACCAAACTGATTATCCTGATTCAGATGTGAATTCAGAATGTTTATGTTCATAATGTAGTAACCCAAACTTGGGGGCTTCTAATTCCGGCGAATTAATTAATGGGTTAAAAAATTGGGCAGTACTCACTAATTTACCTATTTCTTTTTGTTCTTTGATATGCTATGACAAATATTATATTTACTTCACTTTTTCTGTATTTTTGTTCTAATGTCTATATGTAGATGAACCAATCTAAACCTCCTTTGCAGACTCGTACTTCACTCTCAAAAGTGCAAGAAAATAGATATATATTATTATTTTTAATTTGATTGTATTATTTAATTGTAGGCGAAGATATTTAAGAACATTGGCGAGCATGATTGCAAAGATTTTACAATAAGATTATGTAAATATGTTGAAGAATTGCAAAAAGCGTATAAATAAAAATTAAATTTTGGGAGGGTATGACAAAAAATAGTGTTTTTCTTCAAACGTCAGTAAATCCGTCATTACTCGACTGTGTAGGCGGCAGTGAAGTTTCGTTTTTCCTCCGCCGGAGCTTTACTTTTCACTTTTCCGCCGGCGGAGGTAAAAGTGTTATCATAGCAACATCGATACAATACAAACAAACATCAAAATAAGCGTCAACAACTCAAGAGTTATTAAACTAAAAATTGTATTTATCACTCAATGTGTGACTGCATTTTTAAAAATCACTAATTTAGGAACAAATTGATTATTATTTAATCGAACTTACTCAATAACTGCTTATCAATACGGAATTAAAACGCAATCGAAGCAATTTTAATAATATAATTATTGTTGACAGTGTCCACTGACAGCTTTATGTTACATTACTATAGCAACAACCTGAGCCTATTCACCGACACCGCACCGGTCTAAGCCGCCTTGCGAACCCACTTATCTTTAATAATAATTATTATTACTATTAAAAAGAGACTTTTTGCATTAATTTGTCGACATTTGAAGAAAAAACAGCATATTTTATTTGGAGGAAAAGTTACTTTTCATGGCTTGCTCTCCATTACCAGCCTCACTCCGTTCGGCTGTTAAACACGAGCGCGCCATGAAAAGTATTACTTTTCCTCCATATAAAATAATATACTATTGTCACACACGTACCTAAATGAAGTTTTTCAAGACTCATCTGCTAAACAATGATTCATCCCTAGTTACTTGTAACAAAAATAACTATTATGGGCGTTATATATCATTGTCTCAATCTCTATTTTTTTAGTTAACGAATGGGATTTCTATTATAGAATTTATTCCAGTTAGATGTTCCACTCCGTATATTACAATATAAACTTGTATTTTTTGCGTTTTGTTATATTTTAAAAATTTATTTTGGCTTATATTTATACTTTATAGTTGCAGCTGTGTCAATTTTTAGTTAATGTCATTTGTTATCTTCAGGTGTTGTACATCACAAAACCAAATCTACAAAAAAAGAGTTCGAGTCGTTTGTGCCGAGTTTGTGGCAGAGTGCATGGTTGCGTCATGCCCGGTAGCGGGAGGGAAGACAAAATTTCAAATACATATTTAAGGTTTATGGAAATAAAGTTTCATCTCACTTTTCATTGTAGTTTTTATTTGACATCAGTATCTAAATCTTTTCCTATGAAAAACTGATTGGTAAATCAAGAAATAAATGAATTAACACCTATTATTATTCTGTCTGGGATTATATACCTAAATAAATGGATCTGCGAAGTGTGAAGTAAGATGTTAAAATAAAACGTATCAAAAGCATAGACTGATTAATTTTCACAAAAATTTTCTGATTGCATATGTCGTAAAATAGAATCACATTCTATTTTATTCCATATCTTCGATTAAACCACCAAAAGATCAGTTAACATATTGCAGCAAAATATGAAATGTATTCTCAAAGGTGAGTTCTAATATCTCGGATTGAATCTAATGACATGCCACTAATATTATTGAGGGTATAACTATTAGCATCTAACAAATAGGAAATAGGTATCAAAAATATTAAAGAATAATGTAAAATTTAAGTTATTTGGGGCACATGCCACTGCAGTTTATTAATTACATTAGCGAATCATCTCATTGTGCACATTTATTTTTATATTTTTCTTCCCATTACCCTATTTTTGAAATTTAAAATTTTATGTTCTTGTTTATAATCTTGATCAAACAATGAAATTATACCTAATCTTCAAATGAATAATTTTGTCAAATTGACTCATATGCTGTAATTTTGAATAATTTTATTTATTTTATACATTAAAAAAAAATAACTGTACAGGATAATAATATGATGTATTTTTTATATTTTCCAACCTTTATTATTTATCATCTGTATCACACATTATTAAGACGCCACGCCACTGGGTACACGCTTACAGAATTTGACAGAAGTGGGCCATATGCAACAACCATTCTGGCCACCAATATTTGAGCTTAAGCTCCTTCCTTTATTTTTATATTCAAAGGAAAAAAGGCAAAGGTCACTAGTTTTGCCTCCTCATGGCGGACGAGGCAAAGTTTTCTTTCTTTACCTCGTGTTAACGTGTTCTTTCGTATCTTGGTTGTCCCTTTTTGCCTTATAAGAACGTAATTCATACCAACATAAAACTTTAATGTCTGTGTGTTAAAGAGTGTTGGAAGATATAGCGAAGTGTATATAGCCAAAAACATTAGTTTTTCTGGGCTTAATCTTAATTACAGTTACATGAATTCATTATACAACATTGCGGAATATTTAATGCAAAGTATTAAACGAACATCAAACACTTGTGATATTTGTGTACGTAGTGTAGCATCAAAAATCAAAAACACCTCTATATCAAATAAAAATTTTTCGAAGTTTTCGAAGTTTTGGTTAGTTTTCGAAGTTTGTAAACATCAGGATGTTTAAAGGAAATACTTTGTTTTTTGTAAAATGTATTTTATTTATTTTGTTGACATGGAAACTATATTTCAAAAATATATCCCAATTCCAATTCTAATAGGTCAAAATATAGAGGTATTTTTTTTTTGTTAGGAAATGATCATTTTAAATATAGACATTCCCATTTGTCATATAAACTAAAGGAAACGATTGTAAAAACATTTGCTTGGTTTAAACTAAAAATGTATTCAAGGAAAACAAAGAATATTGATTGATAAGCTTGCAAGTAAGACTGTCGCTGGTTATACTTTATAATAGACTTGTAGTTGTAAGCACCTCTATATTAATTATGATAAGTATAATAAATTGGTTCATTTGAAAAATAATTATTGATCTAAAACGTGTGGTTATTAAGGTTTGCTCATTATATTGGCTGCAATTACAAATCCAGAACCTGATTTTTTTTAGGTTTATTTCAGTGACTTTATTATACCTAGCCAGTTTTGTTTATTTTCTATGGATTAGTGACCAAATTAAATTAAAATAATCTGTATAACTTTTGTATATAAACTAGGGCTCGGAATTTTAAAAATATTTATTATTTTAATATCATATTTTATAGGTAGATGTCTGGAAAATAATTAATTTGAAAGAAAATATCTGAATATCCTATGCTAATAATACAAACCCGCCATAATTTTGCCTCCTAATAACGGATGGGCGGAGCTAAATTGCTGCTTGTCACCACTGTGTTGTATAAAGTCACAGGATGGAATAGAATTTGGTGCGATTCACGGTACAAGTACCGTGGTGCGATTTAGCGACTTGACTGGAAGGTAAAGTAACAATGAGTAAATATATCGATTCCGATACTTCAATTTTACTATCGATATATCGTTGCGGAAAGTATCGGCTTTGTTTATTCTTCTTATAAAGACAATGGTATCGGCGATATAATATCGATATTTTAAAAAATGTATTATCGTCCGTTCGATATATCGATACTTTTTGAGCATCCCTAGATGCAAGTTATTTATTATTTTGGTTTTTCTATTTTGATATGTTTGTTATTTTTTATTTTGTTAGTGAGATTGTTTAATCATATATTTTGTAAAATGGTCTCGGTTCCAGTCGAGTTTTCAGTAGATTATATCAGGGGCAAAGGAAATGTAAATAGTGTCGAACGTATTGAAATTAAAAAACGAGGACCACCCCGACCAGAAATACATTTGATACAAGAATGTTCAGTGAAAAGAAAAAAGTTTAAGCGAGTTTTTAAAGCGGAACAATATAAAAAAGCTTCGTGGCTATGCGGGTGTAGCAAACTAAATGCACTGTTTTGTTTCCCTTGCTTAGTTTTTTCAAGTGACGATAATGTAAATGCGGAATGGACAAAAACAGGTGTTATAGATTTGTCTCATTTATCTACAAAAATGAAAAAACATGGATCTTCAGAAAATCATCTGAAAAACGAGATGCGGCTGTCTGACATTGGTAACATTGATATTCATGTATTGTTAAATTCAGCTTACTGCAAACAAATTAAAGACTTTAATAATCAAGTTACGAAAAATCGTTATATATTGTCGCGTCTTATTGACTGTGTAAAATTTTGTGGAGTATTTGAACTTGCATTGCGTGGACATGACGAATCATCCGATAGTTTAAACCATGGTGACCATGGTATATACAGGGGACTTATTGATTTTGTTGCAGAAATTGATAATTCAATGAAGCAACATTTGGAAGGAAATAATATTTTTAAAGGGACTTCAAAATCAGTACAAAATGATATATTGGATGCCATTCTATTTGTTTGTCAAGAAGAAATAAAGAAACAAATTTCAGAAGCTCGGTTTGTCACAATTCAGTGTAATGAAACGACGGACGTTTCTACACAGCAGCAATTAGTGTTGATTTTACGATATGAACGAAATGGACACATCCACGAGCGATTCTGGAAATTTTTAAGTCCTCCATCACATGGTGCTAAACTTGGTGCTAAAGGCATTGCCAATCAAATTAAAGATGAATTAGCATTGCTTAACATTTCACCTAATCAGCTAGTTGGTCAAAGTTATGATAGTGCATCCATTATGACTGGAAAGAATGGAAGTGTACAAAATCTGATACAAAATGACTTTCCATATGCATTCTATGTACATTGTTATGCACATCAATTAAATTTAATACTACAAAGAAGTGTATGCTTTAATAGAACTATCACAAATTTCTTTGCTAATTTACATGCATTTCCCACTTTTTTTTCAATATCGGCAGAGCGAATGGCAGTGTTAAATAGTATTGTTAAAAAAAGAAATCAAGGAGCCTCTGTGTCAAAGTGGAGTTTTAACACAAGAACTATAAAAACCATTCATGAAAATGCAGAATGTTTAAAAGAATGTTTTGAATGTATATTGGCAGCCGATGGCAATGATTATAATACAATAAACCAGGCTCAAACATTGCAAAGCTATTTAAACGATGAAAATTTTAATTACTGGCTTACCTTTTTTGCAAAAGTGATACCGCATTGTGAAATTCTCTTTAAAGGATTTCAATCTCGATCCTTAGATGCTGCTAAAATAAATAGATTTTTGAACAACTTCCAAGAAGCAATCACAGATATTCGCAAATCAGGTTCTTCAAAATCGCTACTGGACATGGGTAAACAAGGTGTATCCTTTTCCAAGGAAACAAAATATGTGTGCGATGTGTTAATTAATCAGTTCAAAAACCAGTTTCAGTTTAAAGAACATCTTTTAGCTTCCAAACTCTTGTTCCCTGAGAAATTTCATGAATATGAAAAAAACTTTCCCACATTGGACTTTGATGCGGTTACAAAAACATATAATTTTTTAGACAAAGAAAAATTAAAAAATGAATTATGTGTTATTTATGGCAGAAAAGATTTTCATCAAGCTGCAAGCACATTAGCAATTTTACAATTGTTTATAGATCGAAGCTTGACTGATTGTTTCAGTGAAACTGTCACATTATTAAAATTAATTTGTACTATACCAATGGCAAGCCTTGAAAGTGAACTCTGTTTTTCAACATTAAAAAAAGTTAAATCCCTAGTGAGGAATATGAGGGGACCAGGACCATACCGATTAAATGCACTAGGTATGTTAAGCATGGAGAAAGACATGATTGCTACTATCCCAGATTTTAACAGTCGTGTAATTGAAGTTTTTGCAATATCAAAAAATAGGAGAATGGAGTTCTTGTACAAATTAAATAAGACTAATTATGTAAGTATACTTTTTGTTGTATTCTACAATAACTTTGTAATAGATATTCTGGACAACATACATTTTATGAATGCCTTAAAAAGTCAAATTTGAACACTAATGCTAATGCAAGTGTCACAAGCGGCTGTTCTGGGATATATCATACAATGTCATGCAAATAAAATTTAAATGAGTTGTACCTAGTACTTAATTGATTAGAGTATTATTTGAGAAATGAAGAGTGTAATTAGTATAAGTTTTTAAAATTCTATTAACAGTCCTCATATTTCAAGAAGTAATCCAGATGCTGTGTCTGAAGGCCTTTATGCCTAGTGATGGGTAAATATCTGGGAAATATATTTTGGGTAGATACCATGGGGTTTTATCCAGGTGTTTACTCAAATTCGGTATTTATATGTTTTTTTTAAATAAATTTTTATTCTAGGTATATTTATACTCTATTATTTAATACAATCTAAATCACACTTATAACTGCTGGGTTGTTACATCATAGTCAGTCAGGATCTTACTTTCAATATCCATATTGAAAATATTTGCAATAGAGCCTTGAAACTCCTTGGCTGTGTAGTCCGCACTTTAAAAGACTTTGGCATATTTATGCATTAAAAACTGTTTATTGTTCAGTAGTAAGATCCATACTTGAATATGCTTGTCCTGTCTGGTCTCCAAACTACCAGGTTTATATAAATATGCTGGAAAGGGTTCAAAGGCGATTTCTTAGACATATAGGCTATAGGTTAAAAATTCCTGTTGGAAATATAAATTTTGATGATTTATATATATTATTACATCTTCCTACATTAGAAACCCGCAGGAGAAATCTTGGCATATGCTTTTTATATAAAATTGTAAATAATTTAATTGATTGTCCTCCTCTGTTAGATAAGATAAATATTCATGTACCTGAAAAATATACAAGACAGATTGAACTGTTCAATATATTATATCATAGGACAAATTATGGCTATTTTAGTCCCTTATCAAGAATTTGCAGGGATGCCAATCAACTACCAAGAGAGGTAGATCTCTTTAATTTATCTTTAAAGAGTTTAAAAAACAGGATGCAACAGGGTTTTTAGCTAATTTATATATTAGATTTAATTGTGTTTAATTATTAATTTAACTTAAAATTCTTTATTACTGTTTTTATTCAACATTGTTGTTTGTGTAACTGGCTGGGCCATAAATAAATAAAAAAACTTACATCAGTCACTCAAGTTAAGTCTGGAGCTGAAAAGTGCATGTCGATTTTGTGTCGTTGATTTTTTTCTTTGCTTCATTGGGGCTCTTAAAGCACTTTTTAATGCAACCAGTCATTTTATTAACATTTACAAAACTTGAAACATTTCAAACAATATTTTCATGAAACAGATTTGTCTCGTTCGTGCGCCACATTTTCCACACAATATGTTTTTAACATGGCATATTGATTATAGCACTAATGAGTACCAAGTCTTGAATGTATTTTTCTTTTAAAACAAAATTATAAAAATTAACGCTGGCCAGAAAACAAAATGCAGAGGAGTGAAGGTTAAAAA
Organism: Pissodes strobi; assembly: GCA_016904865.1. Taxonomy (NCBI): domain Eukaryota; kingdom Metazoa; phylum Arthropoda; class Insecta; order Coleoptera; family Curculionidae; genus Pissodes; species Pissodes strobi. The sequence continues at coordinate 9,497 of JAEQML010072246.1, forward strand.
TGTAATTCTATTTGCATGTTCCACCCAAGGTTGGTATAGGATAGATTACTGCCCGATAACTGGGGTGCAACCAAGGGTGCAACAGATGGAAAGGAAAAGATGTGATGTCAGCTGTTGAATCATCGGAAGTAGAAGTATCGTTTACCGTTAGATTTGTGTTTATTTTGCTTTGTATCTGCTTTTTTTTTTGGTTCATTTTCTGTGTTTGAGGAGTGTTTTTATGAGTTTTTAACAAACATTTTGTATAGGCATTTAAATTCAAATTCAAATAAATGTCAAATTAAAATTACAGTAAAAATTTTCTATCTATCAATTAAAATAAACAATTACAAACACATTAAAAATTTTGAACATAACAATTTATTTATTTATTAGTACAGTACACTACAGAAATTAAATTCCAAATGGTACATAAATAACAATTATTATAAATTATTTATTTATGCAGCCAGTACACTATAGAAAAACATTTCTAAATGGTACAAAGTTTACAAATACTAATAAAATACTACATATTACATATACCAAACATTAAAATCAAAATAAAAACAAATTAGACTTTAGACTTTAAACTTTAAGATGGCCTTTAACGTGGTTAAACCAATAAGAAACACGTCGCAGTCGGAGTAAAATCTATTGTATATTGTATGTATACATTAAACGGTTTGCAAAAGCATTTAAGCCGTAGTTTCTCCTGTGATACCTTTCGTGAAATAATTGCATTTGTCTCAAGATTTGTCTTGTCTTTCTACCGGGAATTGAAAATAATATCAAATTCAACAGACTGCTACAATTTATGTACCCATTTACTGATTTATACAGAAACAACACATGTGCATTCCTTCGCCGAGTCTCCAAGCTCTGAAAACCGCAGAGCAAAAGTCTTGTCGCATAGGGCACATTTTGATATGGGAAGTGATGTTTGTATAAAAGGTATTTAACAAATTTGTTTTGAAGTTTTTTAAGTCTATTGATGTGACAAGCATAACTTGGAGACCACACGACTGAACAAAACTCTAAGACACTGGGCACTAAACAACTATAAATATTAGTAAGCGCCTTAGTATCGTCGATTTGCTTTGTGTTCTGCAACAAAAAACGATCACGATGATGGTTTTATCCAGCCCAGAAGACGCGGATTTAGAAAGAGATCGGGAAGAGCTCAACAATCCCATGAAGAAACTGATTTCATGGGTGAGGAGAGAAGTTTGTGGCTGTATATAAACAGAATTAAAAGGTCAGCAAATGAAGCATCCGTATGTAACTATATTAGGAAGCAAAATGGCTGTGAAAATCTAGATTTTGTTGTTAAGGAAATACCCTCAGATCCTCAACACCTGAAGAGGTTCCTGATAATAGCACCTATGTCGAAGAGAAATGAGCTATACGATCCCAATTTTTGGCCCGAGAACATTGGAATCAAACGTTTTAGTTTTGAAAGACACAAAGAGTTCCTGTCCGAAACACGGTTTTTTAGGTTATAAGAATGTAATTAAAACTCCAATAGTTCAGCATGTTGATAATGTAAGACCATTGAATAAAAACAAAATTAATTTCAAAAATTTACACCTAATTCGAAACAAACTGTTACAAATAGAAGCTAATCAATTTAATTATAATACTTTATGTTTCAGTGAGCATTGGATGACTGCTAATGAAATCGACCAATTGAAAATTCCAAATTATTCTCTTTTAACACATTTTTCTCGTGAGTCTCATGCTCATGGAGGTGTGGCAATTTTTATTAAGAACACTCAAACAGAGGAAAATTTCTATCCTAGACTGGATCTTAATGCTTTGTCTGTGGAAATGGCTTTCGAGATGTGAATCTATAGGCCTCCCTGTGCCAATTATAACATTTTCTTGGACCAGATGAAAACTCTTCTGAACTTAATATCAAAACTTAAGTATACTTTTATCATAAATGGGGATTTTAATATTGATTTCAGAAAAAAAAGTTCTCAAGTCTTAAGTCTCATTGATTTAAATCGCTCTTATGGCCTAAATTTTCTTATAAATGAAAATACAAGAGCAGGGGCCTGCCTTGACAATGTTTTTCACATTTTTTAAGAGTGTGAGGGGTATGTGTTGGATGTTAGTTTCTCAGATCATCTCGCTGTCGCAGTAGATCTTGTATTGCATAAAAATATAAATGAGAAAACTGTCACCACATCTTTTAGACCAATCACAATGAAAGGTACTGCTCTTTTTAGAGAGCGAGTGAGTAACATTAGTTGGGATTACATAAATGAAAGTACAATTAGTACGGAGAAAATTTTTTAAATGTTTGTGTGTTTTTTGAAAAATTGTGGGGACTTGGCATTCCCAAAAAAACTATTTAGGCATAAAGCAAACAAGCCAATCTTTTCGTGGTTTAATGATGAACTAAGAGCCAAACGCGAACAACTAAACTTCTACAGACAGTTAGTCCGACAAAATGACTCAGATGGTCATAGGCTATTGCTTAAAAAATTTTCTATTTTGACACATTGACGTCGCAGAGACAAAAAAGTTGTTTAAATAAATAAATAAATAAATAAATAAATAAATAAATAAATAAATAAATGAATAAATAGTTTATTAACGGACCAGCCATTGTAGATTTACAAAATAAAAAACCAGATACAGAAAGAAAGATACAGACAATGTTATTTTAGAAGAAAGAAATTCGCCAGTTTTCTCTTTAATGAGCATAACAAGTCATGGAAAAAGTCCAGCTGTACAACTGCACCAATATTATTCGCTTCACTACAAAACCTTGTTAGAGCAGATGACATACCATAGTTCGTTCTGTGCAAGGGTATATGGAAAAGAGTAAGCTGTCTTAGAGCTCTTTGTGGAACGTGTAGGGAAATTTCGCGTAACAATTCAGCACAGTTAATATGTGAGTTTAGAATTTTATATAGGGTGCATATGTCTAAGAGAAGACGTCGATTTTCCAATGAAGGCATATTTAAAAGTTTCAAAATTTCAGCGCTAACTATGTCCTCTGCCCTAATGCCAAGCTTATAACCTATCAATTTTACAAACTTTCTTTGCACACGTTCAATCCTATTAACATTTTTCTTATAGAATGGTGACCAAACAGGACAAGCGTACTCTAACACAGATCTGACATATGAACAATACAACACCCTAAAGCAATCTATATTCTTAAAGTCGCATAATCCCAGCAACTTCAAAGCCCTATTGGTAATATGCTCAATATGCGTATTAAAATTTAAATTCTTGTCAAACCATACTCCTAGATCTTTTATAGTTATGACTCTCTCTAATTCTGTATCATCAATTTTATAATTATACATTATAATATTTATTATTTTACAAAACTGCATTACCTTACATTTACCAATATTAAGCTCCATTCCATTCATCCTACTCCACTCGCTCAAGCCATCCAAATCCCGCTGTAACTTCACACAATCATCCACCGATTCAATATCCCTATACAATTTAAAATCATCAGCATACAATAACAACTTAGAATTTCTAATATAATTTGAAATATCATTAATAAATAAATTAAAAAGGAGAGGTGCCAGGTGAGCCCTGTGGAACCCCAGATGTGACCAACACTTCCTTTGAAGAATAATTTTTGATTTTTACAATTTGCCTTCGATTAGATAAATAGCTCGTAAACCATTTTAACATGTTTCCATAAATTCCATATCCTTCCAGCTTTGCTATCAATAGATTATGATTCACCTTATCGAAGGCTTTCGAGAAATCTGTGTAAATTGAGTCCACCTGATGCAAGCCTTCCAACGAAGTTTTTAGATCTTGTTCATAAACTAACAAGTTTGTAACTGTGGACTTACCCTTACTGAAGCCATGTTGAAAATCTATAAGGATATTTTGAATAGAAGATCTGATTTTAGAGTCAATAATTGATTCAAAAATTTTTGCAATTAAAGAACCTTTAGAAATAGCTCGTTAGTTACTGACTTGAGATCTACCCCCATTTTTAAAAATTGGTGTCACATAGGATAATTTCCACATATCAGGGAACTCACCTCCGGCAATAGACAAATTAAACAAAATAGACAAAATGTGCGACAAAATACAAGTACAATGTTTTAAAAATATCACTGGTATATTATCTGGACCCACACACAGGTGATCTTTTAGTTTACAAATTGCATTAAAAATATCCATTTCCATATCCATTTGTCATTAATGACAAATACTTAAAAGACCACAGCTATAGTCCTGACGCCATCTGGGACATTATTAGGAACTATTCAAATTTGGGGAATAAAAAATCAATGAGCAGTAATAACCTTAATCCAGACGCAGTAAATAAATTTTTTGTCAGCATACCATATAAACTGATAGAAAGTCTACCCACTTGTAAATCAACTTCTGATGAATTTGTAAAGTCTTATGTAACATCTTTGCCCAAACTAGTAGACTTAAAGTTTAAAATTAATTAAGTGTCTTTCATTGGAAGTGAGGTATATAATAAAAAACCTTAAAAATAAAAGTAGTCGCGACTTCTTTGGTTTAAACGCCAAAATGGTCAAAAGTGTTCTAGATTTTATTGTATCCCCACTCACCAAATTAATTAATCTCTGTATTTGCAATTTTTCCAACAGTTCTAAAAATTGCCAGGGTGGTCCCTATACACAAGAAAGGACCGGTCGAGATCATTGACAATTATAGGCCCATTTCTTTGGTCCCCATTTTTTCCAAAGTGTTTGAAATGGCTCTAAAGAAGATAATCAATACTTATTTTAAATCAAATCGCTTATTCAATACCTCTCAATTCGGTTTTCGATCATCAATGTCAACCACAATGGCCATTAACAAGCTTATTCAGTTGATTAGTGATGGTTTTAAAAATGGGAACTACATATGGGCTCTTTTTTGCGACCTTAGCAAAGCCTTCGATTGTGTCTCCTTTGAACTGCTTGTCAATAAACTAAAACATTATAAGTTCGATTCAAATAGTTTAAGGCTCATTGCTTCCTACTTAACTAATAGAGAACAGTTTGTAGACATACATGACTGCAAATCAGAACTTGGAGATGTGATTTACGGAGTGCCACAAGGTTCAGTGCTGGGACCACTGCTTTTCCTCATATACATCAATGATCTTGGAGGCTGTGATCCCAGTGCTAATCTGGTCCTATTTGCGGACGACACAACTGTCCTAAAAGAAGCTCAGATTTTATCTGCAGTGCAGGAGATTATGGAGGAGACACAGTCGAGGGTAACAGAATGGTTTACCGCAAACCAGTTAAACCTTAACCAGTCTAAAACCAGGGTCCTATATTTTTCCCTAAGGTTACTCCTGGACGTTGAGTCCTCGGAAACTATTAAGTTCCTGGGGATTCAAATGGACTCAAAGTTGACTTGGAACGATCATATTGATGAACTGAGTAAAAGGATCTCGTCAAGTGTGTATGTTCTTAGAAATTTGGCTGGAATAGTATCACAAAGGGTTATCTTATCAGTGTGCTATGCATACATCGACTCACGGCTTACCTATGCTCTGCTTGCTTGGGGTCATGCTCCTAACACTCAAAGAGTTTTTGGTCTCCAGAGAAAAGCCATAAGAGCGATGGCAAAATTACATTACCGTTCTGATTGTAAACCGAGTTTTATTGTACTCAAAGTCTTAACAGTTCCCTGTCTATATATTTTCCACTGCCTTTTATCCGTTAAAAACAATCGTGAAAAGTATAACACTCATAATAATGTTCATCAACACCTTACTCGACATAGAGAGAATATATACATTGACTATCACAGAATTCACAAAATAAAAACTGATATTTCCTTCTACGCACCCAAAATGTTTAATTTACCGCCAGCCTCTGTGAAAATGTTACCCGCGAGAAACTTTAGAACTGTCATCAAAAACTACCTAATCAGAAAATGTTTTTATTCATTAGATGAGTTTTACATTAACAATTTCTCAGACATTGAATAAAATTTAAACCAATTATCTCTGTTAATTTGTTTATATTGTTTATTGCTTATATGTTATTTTCAAATTTAAAAAATTGTTGTAACAGCGGTTGTAGGTTTTTAGATGACGATTGTAAGCATTTTATTATGTATATAGCATGAATAAAATTTGAGTTTGAGTTTGTTCCTCTTAATAAAACCAAGTAGTCTAAATCCTCTCAGAAC
>JAEQML010072247.1:0-15634 GCA_016904865.1 Pissodes strobi
AGATCCTATGGCGCTCGACGAGCGGTGTGTGTGCGAAGATGTTGATTGACACGGTTCTTGAATATTTGTAGGTTGTAATTAGTGGGAAACAGATGTCCTGGAAGTGAGTTCCACAGTGATGCAGTGCGCCAGACAAAGGAGTTCTGGTAAAGCGATGTTCTAGGTGTTTCTAGTTGTACGCGAAATGGTGCGCTCCTGCCGTCTGTCGGGACTGTCTGACAGGAGTTGCCAGGGGCGGGATTATGCGGGCCAAATCCTGGGAACATCTGCCGTGAAAGTATCTGTAAACCAGAGACATCTCGGCCACATGTCTGCGATGTTCCAGACTATCCAGATTCCGGGTCAACTCCGGATCACCGACGAGACGCACAGCCCTCTTCTGAATGGAATCCAGCAGCTTTAGGGTATGCTTTGGTGCGGCACCCCAGATATGTGAGCAATATTCTAAGCACGGTCTTATTTGCGCTTTGTACAGCAAGAGCAACTGCTGCGGTGTATAGAGTTTTTTGTTGCGAAATAGCGCACCAAGCTTCTGGGAGGCTGATTTTGCGATGTTAGCAACATGGTCATGCCATGACATATTGCTGTTGACCGAGACACCCAGCAGCCCGATTGACGAGGATGAAGGAATGGTCGATCCTGCCATAATGATGTCAGGACCCGCTGTGTTGGCCCTCTTAGTAAACGTTGCTGCTTGGGTCTTTGCTGCATTGAACTGGGCCAAATTTCGGTCGCCCCAAGTTTGAACTTTCTCCAGGTCTTGATAAATTGCTGTAATCTGCTCCTGTCTGCGGTGATGAGTCTCAGTCGCTGGTAAGGGGTTTTTCTGATCTAAAGTGGGAGACAAGGGTACTGTCATCTGCAACACTGTAAACAGGATCATTCGTTTCGATCAGCAGGTCATCAACAGAGTTGGTGAAAGTACTGCGCCCTGAGGCACGCCCGCGTTGATGGTGAATGTGTCCGAGATGTGTCCATCGACTGCAACGTGTAGGGATCGGTTCTTAAGGAAACTGGCCAGCCAGCTGCAGTCCCAAGGACGGCAGTTTGTTGAGCAGTCCGTCATGCCAAACTCTGTCGAATGCCTTTGAAATATCCAACGCAATCGCTCGAGACTCTCCGTAGTTTTCAATTGCCCTACTCCATATATGAGTGACATAGGCCAATATATCTCCTGTCGATCTCTCTTTGCGAAAGCCGTATTGATTATCGCTGATTATTCTGTTGCTCTCGAGGTACTTGAGTAGTTGCTGGTTGACTACACGTTCCATGACTTTGGAGATTATTGGAAGCAAGGCAATTGGGCGATAGTTTGAGGGCGTGGTTTTCTTGCCTTTTTTTGGAACAGGTTGCACTCGAGCGACTTTCCAAGAGGATGGGTAAATCCCTTTTCTGTAAGAAAGAGAAAAAAGCCTGGAAAAAACGGGTGTTAGTTCGTTGGCGCAGTTCTTTAGCACGATGGCAGGTATTCCGTCCGGTCCTGATGCCTTTTGCGTATCTACTTCTTTAAGGATTTTGCGAATATCACGACGAGAAAACTTGACTTCTGCCATGGTGGTGTTGATGTTCGGTATAGTGGGGAGAGTCTTGCCTTGGGTCACGTCTAAGGTAGAGTGCGATGAAAACATTTTGGCGAGCATGTTTGCTTTTTCCTTGGCTGTAGCCGCCGTGATGCCACGTTCGTCCGTCAAAGGTGGGAGAGACGTTTTTGTAAAGTTGTTACTTACTGCCTTTGCTACCGACCAGAAATTCCTGGAAGCACTGGGGCATTGCAAAAGTTTATTCCTGATCCTTTGATTGTGTTTGTCCTTAGTTTCGTCGATCACACGCTTGCACTCGTTTCTCGCTTCGATAAAATAATTGCGATTTTCAGCGGTCTGATTTTGCTGCCAGTACTTATAGGCTTGCTGTTTCCTTCCTACAGCTCTTTCGCATCTTTTGTCGAACCAGGGCTTTCCTTTTGATGGAATTTGGGATGTATGCTTCCATTCCTGAGGAGTTTACTTGCATGATCTCTTCGCAGCAGTCTGACGGGTCGTCAGCGGCAAAGCAGACGTCGAGCCAAGGAAAATCTAGGTAGAACTGCCTTAGATCGTCCCAGTTTGCAGAATTGTAATGCCAGATTTTGCGAGGCAATGGTGGATCCTTCTGTATGAGTGGCAATTCACAAACCGTTGTAATAAGTTTGTGGTCGGAGGTACCTAATGGCGGACCAACTGTAGCCTTGTACTGGTCAGGATTGGTGGTCAGAAAAAGATCCAGGAGGGCGGCGAATTCGCCGCTCTCTGAGATTCGAGTTGGTTCGTCTACAAGTTGAGTAAGCCCGCAGCTGATGGCAAATGCTTCAGCTTCTCTACCTTCGTTGTCGGTCTTGTTGTGATGTTTGAGCCAGTTGGTGTTGTGGGCATTGAAGTCTCCCAGAATGATTATTTCTGAATTGGGGTGATCGACCTGTATTGAGTCAAAAGTGGTAGCTAGTGTTGAAAAAAAGCTTTGGTAGGCTCTATCGCTCGGAGGGCGATAGAGACAACATATAAACTTGGTTAATCCCTTGGCGGTGAACTTGAGCCACATGACGTCAAGGTTGTTCGGTTCGAGTGTTTCCTCGCGGTGACATGAAAGGTCGCTTCGGACAAAAAGGCATATTCCGAACTTATATCTAAATCGGGTATGTAAGTCGTAACCAGGATAGAGGGAGTTCACTGTTGTTGTTGTAGAACATACTTGTGTTTCTGTAAGGGCTAATATGTGTGGTCTATTTGCTTGTAGATGTTGGTGTACCGAATTTATGTTTGTATTTAGGCCTCTTATGTTGCAGAAATCTATTCTAAATTGGTTCGGTATCTTTGCTGTCTGTGAAATGCGGAATGAAGGACTCCCAGGGCCACCCAGCGCCCAGAGATCCGAATGGCCGGGGAGTTTACTTCCGGAATATTTTGATCCTGGAAGCACCATCATGTCCATATATTCCTACTGTGGAACCCGGGACCACCAGCGCGGAAGCGGAACGTGATTTGGGAAAACCACTTAGCGCTTCCCAATTCTGGTGGGGTGGTCTTTCACCGGACGATGCGAGTAGGCTTATGCATCTACCACCTAGGGCCGCTTCCACTCGAAGCATCGGCCTCAGACTCATCCCTCTGGTGTTCCCTAGTCTGACAGGGGTAAAAATGGGGTTTGTTGGATCACTCCCCAGTGATCAGCTCCAGACTTTGTACTTTGGTGTTCTCCAGCCTGGGGGATGACGATGGGATTTGATGGTAAAAGATACGATTGGAGTATTTGCGAGTCTTCATGCGAATATGGTACCGTCCTATTAGTTCATCCATCAAGTCGACATCACCTATATGCCGGTTATATTCCTTGATGATTTTTGGGTAATCTAGTTCATAATGTTTTTTTCTTATCCCATCTAGTTGATTTTAGATCTGACTGGGAGCTGGTCTCTCTAGATGCGAATTGTTGCATACCAACATATGATGACAGAAGTCGGACGGTTTTTGTGTCATGCCACAAAACAGAAGATATATCGATTCCAAAGACATTTGCTACATATTCTTCGGAGTAATCCCGATCCACTTTTTTTTGCTAAGAGCAGCATCACTTGAAAGTTTACAATTAGGTTTACGGTTTGTGCGCAGAGTATCTAATGAGTAGATTCCTCTACTTCGAAGATACACCATCAAGCCTAGAGATGTATAAAAATTATCGAAATAAATAATGTGATTCATAAAGTCGGGAACGTGTTGTGACAATCGGATCTGGAACGTTTGCTGCAATAGCATTATCTCCTGCTCCAGAATATATTTCGAAAGCGTAAATAAATCCAGAAGAATCACAAAGAGGGAAGAATTTGAAACCCCACTTATGGGGCTTATTGGGAAAAGGAAAACAAAAAAAGATGCAGTCAAATGATCATTTAAGCTGGGAGTACAATTTGAAAGGAAGGCAAGTATAATGGATAGCGGTCTATAGCCAACCGGAACACTGTTAAACCATTTTCAGATCCTCCAGAGTCCCCCTACTCACCTGAAATCGTGAACTCGCCAAAGAAGAATGGGCAAATAAAACTCTTTCACATTAATACGTGTTCAGTTAGGAATAAGGTTAACGAATTGGATGCTTATTTGGTTGACAAGAATGTTAATATTTTGTGTCTCACAGAGCACTGGCTGTCGGAATATTAATTTGCATCATTGCGGATACTGGACTTTGAACCAGTGTAGTCCTTTTGCAGGACATATAGTAGGGGTGGTGGATCTGCCATTTTGTTGAAGCGTAACACCAACTATGAAGTAATTCCACAAATTGGATCTCTAAGTATAGAGAATTCACTAGAGATCTGTTGCGTCCACTTGATTGATTTTAGAGTGTATGTAATTTGTTTATATAGACCACCCATGGGCTGTCTTGGCATCTTTCTGGAGGTGATGGAGGGGGCATTGAGCTTGATCAGCCAGAATAACAAAGTAATAATCGCTGGGGATTTCAACATACATTTTGACACTGGGAGTCGAGAGTGCGTTGGCTTGACATGCCTTCTGGACTCTTACGGCTTTGTTCAGCTGGTCCATGGGCCCACGATTCGGAGTGCTTGTCTGGACAAAGCCTTCTTGAATTTCATTGAAAATCACATTGCTAATTGCATTCATGATACGGGGTTCTCGGATCATATGGGACAACTGGTTGAGCTGGAGGTGCCTTCTCATGGAAAGTGGAGATGGGAAGAGTGGTTTGTAGACCTGTGACTCAAATGGGTAAGCACATTTTTTTTTGCTCTATTTTGGGGATTTCTGGACTGCGGATAGGAAATTTGGAGTATTTCTTGATTGTATAACTTATGAGGTTAATTACTCATTCCCTGTATAAACCCACTGTAAACGGAGCGACCAAGCCACATCAAAGAAATGGTTCGACAAACATCTGAAATCGCGGCGCGACGCTATAAAATATCTGTCAGAACTAAACCGACAACACCTTTCCAACAATCTAAAAAATCTCTTAGCGTCACATAGAAATATTTACAAATATGAAATCCAAACTGCCAAGCGAAAGGCAAACGATAATTTAATAAAAAAAACTCTTCCAATCCAATTAAGGCAATGTGGGGTGTCCTTAACGAGTATAGAGGAGTCTCTAAAAAATCTGTGCAAGCCGACATTACACCAAATCAATTTAATACTTACTTTTTGAATATAGCAAAAGATCTGCAAGCACATATTACTACAAACACTGATCCTCTTGCAAATATTCCAAACTATCAAAACAATCTGTTTTCTTTTGATCAAGTTACTTTTATTGAAATTAGGGACACTATAGATCAACTAAAAAATAAAAAAAGTAAGGACCTCTATGGGTTTACAGTAGAAGTGATAAAATCCATAAAGAACATAATAATATCGTCCTTAACCAAACTCATAAATCTCTGCATTGCCGAGAACGTTTTTCCGCTTGTTTTGAAGACTGCTGTGGTCGTTCCGGTTTACAAGAAAGGTGACACTGGTGCCATATCAAATTACAGGCCTCTCTCCTTGCTGCCTGTCTTCTCGAAAATATTCGAGAAATGCTTTGCTTCTAGGATTGCCAGTTTCTTTGAGTCAAATCGGCTCTTCTATGCTCAGCAGTTTGGCTTTCGTAGGGATCACAGCACATCGCTGGGCATACTGGACCTGGTCTCGGAATACATGAAGCATTTGAGGGGTCCGGTTTCCTGTCGGTCCGTTTCTGTTACCTGAGTAGGGCGTTCGACTGTGTCGACCACGAGTTTCTTATGGGCAAGCTGAGAAAGTATAACTTTAATGACTCTAGCATTAGTATGATAACCAGCTATCTGTCGCAAAGATACCAAGTGGTACGCATGGCTGTGGTGTCGTCAGATAGGGGAGAGATCGAGATCGGGGTGCCACAGGGTTCTGTTCTGGGGCCCTTACTGTTCCTAATCTACATCAATGATCTACCCCAGGCTGACCCACAGGCACACTTTACTCTTTTCGCTGACGACACCACAATCTGCTGCAATAAAAAGGAGTTGTCGAAAGCTCTGGAGGGCTCCGGCCAGACACTGTCGAGGTCCGAAAAATGGTTCGCATCAAATCAACTCTTTCTCAACACATCAAAAGCACAGTCCCTGTTTTTTGCGTCCCGGGAGAAATTCTGGAAGTATAGCCCTAATGGAAATACATCTTTTTGTCCACAGTACTCTTATTGATTGAATAATGCTGTAAGCAGTTGCCATAGTCATTTTACTGCTGCCAGTTTGATATCTTTATCTCAATTTTTTGCTCGTCCTCTGTCTTGCGAAACATTTTAAGATTTCAAATTTCAGGTGGTTGTGGATTATATTATTTGGATATACAGTGCATGTCTTAAGTCAGTTTAGTCTTTCACCCATTTCAACTTTTGAATCCAATTGCACATTTTCACAAAATTGTAGGACTTTAGGTAGACACCATTATCTAAATTTTAGGCAAAAAATGACACATAAAAATGTCAAAGTTACAGCTGGACGTCATTTTCGTATTGTTTTTCGGTTTGAATACTTCATAACTTTTTGGGACCCCCGGTTGATGAATTCCAATCACTGGCTGATCATTTCTGAGATCTTTTTGGGACCTCTGTTTTTTTTTACGCGGCATGCTGCAATGTTCGCAAAATTCGGTTGGTTCTGTCGATAGCATTGGGTAGTAGGAATGGACTATTTCCCATGATTGCTGCTGTCGATTTCGATTTTTAAAATTTTATCACTTCGTTTGGGTACATTTTCTGGTATTTCTTGAACCATTTAATTTCAGCGCATTAATTGTGGCTCCCGCCGTCATTTTACCCTTATAATAAATGAGAACTCAGTCATTTATTATCTTAGAATTATTCCTTGCATCGAATCACTCGGCATGTTTCAGCCCATCACTACTTGCTGATCTAACGTAGTTTTTGATCTCGTGGAAGGAGAAAGGCAAATTGACGGAAACGAATAGAGAGGCCTTCTAAGAATACCTTTCGAGGCGAAAAGAAGGTTTGCTGTTAGTGCAGTCATAGAGACTCAACATTTAGTATTGTGATTTAATAGTACCCATTCTTTGGGGATATATTATTGTTTCTGTTTTGACACGACCGATTTACCGGGATTCAACTGCTGCACTAGGTAAGCATTTTCTCTGGAATAATTTTTTTTCTATTGCTTGTGAAGCGCGTGGTTGTCATGTTGCTAAAGGCTATTTTCTCTTGTTTCTAGAGGCTTTTCGAGCTCGTTTAAAGGACCGAGACGTTGAATCTCCAGTAACCCTCACACACGAGCGAGGTAATTATTGCTACAGTATTTTTTTTTCTAAATTAACGATTTAATTGCCTTATCTGTGTTAACCTATTTTTGTACATTGTCCACCATTTGCATTCTATGGGTTATCTTTTCTAATCCATTTTATCAAATCTGAATTTTTATGTTAATGTGACTTTAGTTTTGATCATATGGGGAAGTATATATATTTTCTTTTAGGGGTGATTCATACCTATTTCTTTATATTCAAGTTGTCTGTACCTTAGTATTTCTTTTATTTGCTGATGGTCATTGGAAGTCCATTGATAATTTTTTTGGGGGAATTTATTTTATAAAGAAAATATACGTATGCAAGGAGGGGCTATAGTTTTTTCATTAAAGTAAGGAAGCTTTGTCTAATGCGTATAGGGTTATTTCAGGGGTTTACTACCGGGCTACCCCGCTGCAATTATAATATCGGGCTACCAGTTCAATCACCGGGCTACCAGTTCTACTACCGGGCTACTCGTTCTAGTACGTGGCTACGAGTCCCATCTCCGGTCCAGTTCGATCACAGGCTACAAATCTCAATTCTGTGCTACAGGTTCTCTGCTAGTTCTACCCTCGAGGCCAGTGCCATAGCAGTACCAACAGGTGCCCGGCTCCTCCATCAGAGTTCGACGGATCTAAGTGGTATCGTACAGAAGCTTAAGTTTACTTTTTCTTTTATTTTTCTGTCCTACTGATATAATTGCTCTTATTCTTTTACTATAAATCAAGCATTGATCGCCATGCTCTAAGATAGCTCTCATTAATTTTATTTTTCATTTATTCACTTGTTTATCTAACCGATTAATATAATCGCTCTGAATTTTCTCTGTTTTTAATATAAATCAAGCATTGACAGTCGGGCTTTAAGACAGTTTCAATAATTTCATTCTTTTCATTCATTTATCGGGTCCATTGATTTAATTATTGTGGCCAATTTAACATTACCTATTATTATTGCTGCATGTATAATTCGTGCAGCAACCAGCGCACGCATACATATATTTAATTAGCTCAGGTAAAATCAAAGTGATCACTTCCGATTGTAGTGTTTAGAGCATTTAGTTGTAAGGCATACAGTACCGAGGTAACAACAGAATTGGTCTCTGTACAATCTCCATATTGTACCATTATTATTACTTACTTAATAGTCTTTGTCATTCCTTCGCGTGTTACATACAACAATTTCAACAATGTTCTATAATACTTAATACATATTTATTTATTGATTCATCTAAAATATTCTTATAAATAAAAACTATGTCGCCTTTAAACTGCAAAAGCTTTACGGTAGTATTGTTGCTGTGTTTTAATAAAAAACGCAGTAGCAAATAGATTGTTCCTTAAATTATAGATTGTGTTTTCTTGTTAAGTTAAAATTGAGTTCCTTTGTTTGATAAGCGCGCCTAGCAACCCCGTAAAACACCAGCGGAGCTTTTTCAGTTTAGTTGGGGGAAAACCAGTGGCGCTCTACGACCCCACTACCGGGGTCGGTCATTTGCAAACACGACTCCCCGGTGCTAGGTTTATTTTCTTAAATAGAATCATTACTTTTAACTTCAATAGGAAAAACGTGTTGCAATGTGAATAATTGCCATCTGAAAATGGAGGTGGTAAAAACTCCAAATTGGGACTTTTATAGAATTCAAAAAAAGTAGGGTCTTCCCTTGATGGCTTGATTCCGGGTCGTTGTTCACCGTCCATCCGTTTTGAAGAATCCACTCAAACAGAGCCTGTCCCCGTTCGTCCGTGGTTGGGGCTCTCCACACCGTGTTTTTCGCGTTCAGATCCCCCAACAACATTCCTTTTGCTATAAGTTTCATCTTGTCGCTGCATTCCACAAATCTTCTGCATACTCTGCTGCCTGGTTCAACGTAGATACACACCAATGCGTGAGTCGCATTGGTGTGTATCTACCCCCGCCGCCGTCAAAATGCTGCATGCTGCCACGTTGTCGGTCTCATATGACGTTATTGTTTTCGTGGTGATAGTCGCCTTAACCCACATTTATGCTTTTCCTTTGTCCTTTCCGTGTTTCACGTAGCCGCTCCACACCCCTGCCTTAGGGTACGGCTCGCAATAGCTTTTTTCCTCATCAAGTCGGTCGCCTGTTTTCCTTTACCTAGATTTGTCTGGAGGACAGTTACTTTAACCATTTCTGGTCCTGGTTCTTTGTCTCTCCATCCTTAAAATTCTGGTTGGGCATTCAAGTCCCGTGCCAAATGCCTGCGCGCCCTTAGGTCTGCTTTTTGACAATTAATACACTGCATGTCCCTGTTCCCTGGACACTCATTGCCATTATGTTTTTCCGTGCATTTATAACAGTTAGGCCCTTCACTGCATACTCTTGCCGTGTGGCCGAATCCTCAGCATCTGAAGCATAATACAACATCTTCGTGTTCCTCTACCCAATGTAGGGTTAGATCGATGGCTATTTTTCCCTTTTTCATGATGACCTTGAAGATATCCCCATCCATTTCCAGTATGATGTTTTCCCTATATTGGTTTCCACAGGCCCTCCTTGTCAGAACACGTATGGCATCGTTGTTTCTAGGTCGCGACCTCCAGATCTCGTGAACGAAATCGTTATTATAGACCATATTGTCTTCAATCCCCTTATCGACTCCCGGCAGGAGCATCTGGGGTCGTCTATACGCCCTTTGATTCTTCATTACGAAACCCCTCTCGCGCAGCAGAGCGAAGACTCCTCTTAACGGATCTGTCTCCTTTATTGATATCCCTTTCTTTACTTTGCTCAACATGTCCTTATCTCCTTGTCCTTCGACAATAATTTCCCAATTTTCTCCTATATTGCCGTTCCTAGTTGGTGTTTTCCATGGTTTTTGCTCTACTTGTTGTTCGCTCTTCTTTTGTGCTTCCTCTCTTCTTTTCGCTATATCTGCGTACGTATATTTTTTCCTTTTTCTTTTCTTCCTCGTTGCTATCGGAAAGTCGTCTGTTTCTCTGTTATTATCCGTGTCTGTCATTGGCTCGTTGTTGTCAGTAGTTGGTGCGTCCGTATCTTGATCTGGCGCTCTTTCTGTTACTTGGGCTTCCTCTATTGTTACTCCTTGGTCGGCTATTCTATGATGTTCGATCCTCTTTTCTTTCCCATACTGTGCCCTTTTCAACTCCGCAATATCCTGGTTCATTTTCTCCATAGTTTGCCACACTCGTTCCGCCTCTTTGGCTCTCGCTTCCGCTTTCACAACCAAATCCGCCAAGCACCTATTCTTTTCCTGCTCCAGAGAGAGCTTCATATTGCTTTCCATGACCTCTTTGGTTAATTAATATATGCACAAGTCAATCCCTTTCATGCTTGACTTTACTTTAGTCTTCTCCTCCCTGTTGAACTGAATCTTGTTACCGCTGAAGCGAGAAGTCGCCCCGTCGATTTCTTTTACGTCTTAATTTCGTCAATTATTAATTCCCATTCTCTCGTCAGCTGATTGGCTCTAGCTCTGACCTTGTGCCCATCACTTGGGACTTTCCTATGCCTAAACCTAGACCTAACTTAATTCTAACTCCTATTTCTACTTGATCATGCCGCACCGCTCATATCGACTTCATTACTTGTGTCCTTGCCTTTGTTGTGTCCGATCGCAGTATCTTCTGGTTGATCGTTTTCCTGGGTTGTCTCCGCCAAAATTGTCCGCGTTGAGTTGTCTGCACTCAGTGGTTCCTCTCTTTCTTGATACTCACTTCCTTGGCTTAAGACCGCTAATCTATACAACTGCCTGTTGTCTGATGCTTGTCCAACCGTCGGGGTTGAGAATACTTCATCGTTTTCGGATTCGAATTCGCTTGTTCCCGATTCCCCCTCGTTTGCCACTGTTTTTAATATACCCAACATGGCTTTTTGCTGGACTACAAGAGCCCTAGCATCGCTCTTGGTAATTGGCAAATTGTGTCTCGCTTTTTTGGTTGGTGTTCTGCTGAGTTTCGGTTTGCGCGGTATTATGCCTGTTTCCAGACATTCCATCTCCTGTTCGACCAGTGACGCATCCAAATCTGCCTGTTTCCTTTTAGCTTGACTCATTGGGCCGTTCCTATTGCCACCTCCTAATGGGATTGTCGCCGATCTATCTCCTGACTGATCACCTCACGCCCTGTGCTGTCGCTGGCTAACGGTCGGGCATGGCTAGCACGACCACCAACATTCCCGACCGGCACTGGGATCTCTCCCCCCCCGGCACCGTAAACGTATGAAGATTTGCTTTGTCCGTCATAATTGAATACAGAATTTGAAGAATAATAGCAGCTGGACTGGTTGCAAATAGATTAGAAACGTAGAAAGAGAGTTAGATGAAGGAGTCGGCACTTCTTCGAAGAAAGAAGGGTGGTTAGAGCAACCAGACAGAAAGCGAAAGGAGGAGTTTTCTGAAATTAGAGGAAGAAGAAAGCTTCTTGGCTTCTGTTAAATTGGGGTCGCCAGTCCCCAGCTCACCAGATGTGAGTCTTATACAATTATTATATTATTATCAATGCTCAGTGCCTCACAATACTATAACAGTGATATAATCGAGTCCGAGTTAACTAACCTATGTAAATGAGACACCGTGTCTTGTGGGTCATTCAGCAGGCAGTAGCTAATTACAAATCGGTAATACGTAATCAAGTAAATCTCAATGTCATATATACAAATACTATACCCTATACTACAATATATAACAACATACTGCACTATCTATATTTTATACAATTTTTTTGCCACAATAGTGAGCTGTTATGCAAGAAATATCAAGATTAGCCACCGCACGTCTCCTGTGTCGTTTTACAGTATCAACCGCAAGTGATACCCACCTTAAAGGTCCTTATTTTGCAGAAATTACAATAATTTACATTTTTGTCGTTATTGTCATCGCAAAAATATGGCTCTACACCCGTCGATGTTACCACTTCACCAAGTTCACTTTGGTTCTTGGGGGCTGATTCAGAAATTTTTGGATTGTTCCAAAACACGTCCGTACCAATTCCCGATGACTGTAAAATTCCTGTACAGGGTGTTTTTCCACTGTTTTCAGTTGCTTACATCGACAGTACATGCTGGAAGGAAAATTTTCTCAAGGAACCTCAAATCTCACTAAATTTCCCAAAATAATCCAATGATCGACTTGCTCCCACTGGCCGAGTTTCCGCGTTACTGTTGTGCTACCCGATAGGGTTTCCAAATAACACGCGTAATCAATCATTAAATAACACTATTTAATTATCACTCAAGTAACAAAATAACGAACGCTTAAACAGAAACGACTATTAACTATTAACATTCACAACTTTTCCAGCGACCCATCTATCGCCCGTCTCGACCTTCACTGCCGATCATGCTGTCGATGTGATTCATTTCACCCGGTGCGTTCTTATCGCTGACGCATCTCCACAATCCGTCCATTTTCTTCAACCTGAGCGGTGTAATCCTTTCTTCTGCTTTTGGTCCTTCCAGTGGTTCCGTGCGTAGTGGCTGGATTGATGGTTGGGGCTGGGAGCTGAAAGCTGTTGGTTCCTCTGGAATTATATCCATATTATTTGGTGCTTCTTGCTGTAACTTTTTTAAACATGTGTCTTTAGGATCTGTCCTTTAACTATTGTAGCTTCATTTGCGTTTCTTTCTAGTACAGTATATTGGACTTGGCCAAATCGAGTCAATAATTTAAGCCCAGGCAACATATTTTGTAGCAAAACTCCGTTTTTAATCATGTTTTCGTGAGCTCTTCTTGTAGTGTCTTCCTTTTCTTTTCCTCTTTGCTTATTGGTTATATTATTATCTCTCGCTTCTTCATCTGGAGATTCGCATACTAAATCGGATATAGATCGAATCTTGTCTCGAATCTTCCTCTTTAATAACAGTTCCGAAGGATACTTTCCTGTTGTTCCATGAGGGGTCGTATTATACATTAATCTGAATTTTTGAAGTTCCGTCCGGTAGTTAAGGTTATTCCCATGGGCAATCTGTAGGCGCTTTAGAATGGCCGGTTCATGTTTTCCACTTCACCATTTGCTTGAGGCTAATATGGCGGCGTTTGGATAAGATTTATATTGTGATGATCACATAACTCTCTAAACTTCCTGCTTGCAAATTGAGGTGCGTTGTCCGCTCTTATCGATCGTGGTATCCCCAAATGAGAAAATATCTCTACCAGTTCAGATATAATTATTTTGGAAGTGGTTGATTCTAAAAACTTTATTTCTTGATAGCGAGAATAGTAGTCTATGATCACCAACAATTGTTCCTTATTGAGTAATGGTCCCATCAAATCTATGGCTATACACTCCCACGTACCTTCGGGGAATTGGTGTCTTGTCATCGGTGGTGGTTTGTCAGGTAAAGAGACTAATAAGCAGTCACGACACTCTTTTACAAATCGCTCTACTTGTTTGTCAATAAGGGGCCACCAGACCTTAGCCCTTAGTCGCCGTTTCATCACAGTCTCCCCCGGGTATCCCTCGTGTGCTAGTGTCAGTACATGAGATCGTAAGGTTTCTGGGATCACGATCCTGTTTACACGCAGAAGTATAGAATCCATCGCGGACAGTTCCAGTCTGAGCGAAAAAAATATATTTTTGTCTGCGGCATCCCATGAGTTTTGATTTATTTTACTGGTCGACTCCATTATTTGGGTGTCTATTTGACTTTCTTTGGCTACTTGGGAAATTGACATGGCTTTGGGAGAAGTTTTTTCTACTAATGTGAACATGTGGTGTTCATTTTTACTGTCAAATGATGGATCAGGGCCAAGTTTGCAAAGTCGTGATAAAGAGTCCGAGGTTTATGGTCAGTGATCAATTCAAATTCCATTCCCGTCAGGTAATAATAAAAACGTTCGACAGACCAGACTATAGCAAAACTTTCTTTTTCCGTCTGCGAGTATCGACGCTCCACAGTGGACAAACTTTTAGTGGCACGTAAGGCGTATTATATCGATCAAATTAGAGGAGCACAGCCCCTAATGCCACTGGGCTGGCATCTGCTATCAATCGCGTTCTCCGACGAGGGTCAAAGAAAGACAGCTTAGGTATCGATACCAAGGATTCTTTAAGTTTATTAAAACTTTCTTTGCGTTGATCAAGCCATTGAAACGAACAATCATTCTTGACAAGCTGTCTTAATGGTTCCGTAGTGGTCCCTAGGTCGGGTATGAATTTCCCCAAGTACGTGACTAACCCCAAAAAGCTTCTGAGTTCTACTTTTGTTTGTGGTGATCTAAAGTCTCGAATTGCCTGAACCTTCCTTTGATCTGCTTCAATACCACTGGCCGAAAGCTTATGTCCTAAAAAGTGTAGCTACTTAACTTTCCTTACACATTTATCTTCATTAAGACGGACATTGTTCTGTTCAAAGATGTCGCAAACTTTTCTTAAGCACCTGTCATGTTCTTCTTCGGAACTTCCAAAAATAATAACGTCATCGATGTAATTTAGGCAGTTTTTGCATGAAGCTAACATCTGTTCAAACACTCTCTGAAAAATCTCAGGTGCTGAATTGACACCGAACATTCAAATCAAATCAAATCAAATTTATTTGCTTAGTAAAGTACAAAGGGGACTTAAACTATCTTAATAATATCTATTCATTATACTAAGCCTTTAACCAGCACAATGGACTTTTAAAATCTGTGCATGCTGGTCTTTAACTTACAATTATTTTACTTGTTGAAGGTTATACTACAATTATTCATGTCAATAAAAATAAAAACATCTAGTACACTAAAACAATAATAAGTCCGAGAACAAACATAGCAAAAAATTTTTTTTTATACAAGATCTATTTTATATGTATATCCCAATAAATTTATTTTTTAAAATCCAATCTTGAATTTGTCCCCTGATCTTTTTGAAAGGTTTATCCCTAAGCGATCCAGGCAGGGCGTTATAAATTCTGGGGCCAGTGTAGCCAATATGTCTTTGAGCTGCTGTATGCTTGACAAGGGAAGTCGCCAGGTTACGGTTTGCAAAATTTCTTGTATTTAGGTGATGTAAGAGTTCACTTCTGTAGCACTGATTATTAATCATGAATCTCAATACTGACTTTATATATAATTGTTCCAGATTCAAGAGTTTGCTTTCCCGAAACAATATTCTGTTGAAAATCCTTTATTTTTGAACATTATTAATTTAATGATGTATTCTTGGGCTATGGATAAACTGTTTAGGATTGATTTTGATGTATTTCCCCAGATAATTATTGCATAATTTATGATAGATTCAGCCAGTGAGTAGTAAACCATTTTTAGCATATTTAAAGATAATATGTTTCTAAGTTCAAAGAACTTATATACTAGTTTTCTAACTTTTCCTGTTATATAGGTAATATGATTTTTCCAATTTAGGTTTTCA
>JAEQML010072248.1:0-15633 GCA_016904865.1 Pissodes strobi
TAAAAACAGTAATTAATCACTTCTGATCATATCCGACGTAATGGAAACTGTGTTAGGTATTTTAAATGGAAAAACCTGTATATTTTTGCTATTTACGATTTTACCTATTCATCAAAATCTAAGTCATGTAACCCTCCCTATACCTATCTATGATAGTTTCGGATACAGGACGTGCTACTTAAATTATTTAAGTGGATGCTGGTTAAGTGTCAAATTTAAACATTTCCGGATTACCTACAGGTAAACTGAAAGTGAAAGTTTTAGTAGTTTAATAGTTAATATACCGCAAAAATCAGTCCGGTGTTTCATTTAAAATAACCATATTTCGTATTGATATCTTTTTGTATAATTAAATAAAACGCCTGGTTAGTAATCTCGCGGTCACCCGGTATACAGGGTGTCCTATTTCACTGCTTTCTGATGCTCAGTTGTTTGTTTCAAATTTATTATAAGATAAACAGAAAAAAAAACATAGCTTATTTGGATTAGACTGTGCTTTAATGCAAAATAGATACAAATATTTAAAAAAATTAATATCAAAAAATACAAAAAAAACTTAAAAACATAGGTAAGTATGACCCCAATATGCAAAATTGACCTCAATAAATTAACTTTAAAATGGTCTAGTTCAAAAATAGCAGGTCAGAAAAACAGCCAAAATCAGAAGTAGGAACTTGTGCATTTAATTACAAATAATCTTTGAAGCTATTTTTTGCAGCCTTAAATTTCTGTTCGATTTCTAATTTTTGATGCCGTTTTAGATAGAAATGCTCATTTTTCAGTAGTGGTATTGGCTCATAAAATGTGAACTTATTTTCCACTATTTGAATGTTTTCATTTTTCTCTTTTGGCCAAATAGGTGTCGAGGGACGACTTTAAGGAATTTAATTTTGTTGGAGCTCTTATCAATCCATCCTCTACAACTCTACCAATGTACCATGTCCGTAAATAACATACTGCATAATAATTTTCCAAACGTATATCAATAGAGCCTGTTGATATTTTATCTTCCTTTTACTTCTTATTTTTGTTTTTCAAGGAACCTCCCCATTCGCTTGAAAGTCTTCCTAACTTGTTAGAAAAGAGCCAATAAACGAGTGGATTTCATTACTAGCATTTCTTTGTTGACTTTAACACCTAGAAAAGAACGATCTTCCTTTTGTTTCTTTTTGCTTCTTAATATTTAACTCAGTAATACCTTATAAATCCTCAAATGCATTATTTTCATTGTCAATATCTTGTCTGTCTTCCTCGTTTACCGTTTGCCCCTCTATCTCTTGATTCATATCGAGATTCATACTCGGATTCATATTCATAGTTAAGATATTAAGGATATTAAATAAAAACTATTTTTACGCATTTGGGCTTCTGTGTTCATATCTCGGTTCGGTACATATAGAAAATATTTTGGAGGTCATATTATAATTTTTATCTATGATCTTTAAAACCGAGTTTAAATTATGTACTTCAGATATCTTTATAAGAATCGATATGTAGGTTTTTCTCGCAACAATATCGTTTACTAAATTAAAAATTTAAAACTGATGGTGCTGGAATTTCTCATACAGGGGTGGATCAGTGGAAAGTCGAGTGGGATTAACAAATTAATGTCTTACTAAATATACGTCAGATTTATTTATGTAGCAGTGGAACATACAGTGTTGCATAAGTTTGGAAACCCCTGTTTTATTTGGAAACCACAAATTCTTTTGCGACAAAATTAAGATCTCCCCCGGAAGTTCCTGATTTCAAAATGAAATCGGCAGTGTTGCCGCTCATTCAGATTTTTCTCTACCATCATAGCCAAATGTCAAATTTTAAATGAAACGTCAAATTTATTTTTTCTGCAATATAGAGTGAAACAAACTATTTTCTCATCATTAGGATCTGGAAAACCATAAGAGATACGAAGTACCTATGTTAAATCGGGACAAAGTTGCGCAATTTAAAAGTCATTGATATGCCGTTGAGAATTTTACAAAATTCCGACTACCTCCAAAGATATTCGTAATAAACCGAAAATCAGCTATTTTATTTTAATTTTGTTCTAACTTTATTTGAAGAGGTAATATAAAATGAATTTAACATTATTGTTGCCATTTTTTTTCATTTACAAGACGGTAGTATCATATTTGAAATCTGGCGTTTCGTGTCCGGGCCCCCACCATCAACTTTTTTTTTAAATACGGACCTGTGTTTTTTATTTCATTTTTAGAAGCCTTTGGTTTCCCAAAACCAACGATGTATCACACTTGTCCAATAGCGGTAACAAATATTCTCATAAGTGAAATCGAGTCAGAAAAGATTGCCCTCGAGATTGCCCTATCTCTGTCTAACACATTATTTCTTATGGAAAAAATCTAGATTTGTTGATTTATTAGTAAGTGTGAGACATCGTTGGTTTTGGGAGAACAAAGGCTTCTAAAAAATTAAATAGAAAATCCAGGTCCGTATTTAAAGAAATGAAGTTGATGATGGGGGTAGTGTTTTAAAAAAACCGGTTTTTTTCAGATGAGGAAAAAAACCGAATAAAAAACCGTTTTTTTTTCGAAAGAAACCGGTTCAAAACGGAAAAATATCTTTGAGTTTTTGTAAATACAATAAAACTGAAAATTGTGATTTATCGGTGATATATTGAAAAAAAAAAAACAAAAAACTAGAATACAGTTGCCCTTTTATAATATGCCAACATATGATGATATTAAATACCTAGTAATAGTCGAACCAATATTCATCTACTACTGTTTCAAGTTTCAATTAGTTAATATATTTTACTTTATTGGTACCGATTCTACCGAATACATACAGCCACTCAGTTTATCGATCATCGATCCTTCCGTGGCAAACACCAGACACACAGAGCGACTCGATTTTGTTTAACTCATTTTTTTGTGATTTGTGAATTGAAAAGGTAGGATATATGATATATTATGTATAACAATATTTTTGGCAATTATTATATGTAAATTTATAGTTTCTTAACTCTAATTCACAATATTCACATTTATGATACAATGTACAACAACAAAGTGTGAGGTTACGTTCTTTTGTTTATATTAGGGAGGAGAGGTACCATAAATTCAGTTTTAATTCCTATGCGCAAAGTAGATACGAAAAGCAATTTTTGAGTAATTTTATTGTTTTAATTTTTTGTATTGTTTTTGTTTGTTATTGGTTCCTAAGAGTTAATGTATGTTGTTTTATTTTTAAGTTTAAGAATACTTTTTTTTGTTAAAAAGTAATAAACTAATTACATGTTTTAATTACCATTTTAGTAGTTTCTTTACTTTCTTTAATGTTTAAAAATGTTTCCATAAAAAAACAAGCGTTTCCACTTTTTATCCTCTTGAACAAAGAAAATATAAGAAAAACAATTTATTTTAACCAAGGTATTTTTTTTTGGGAAAAAAGCCAAAAAAAACCGGTTTTTTTCCTAGGCGTTAAAACACTAGATGGGGGCCCGGACACGAAACGTCAGATTAAAATTTGATACTACCATCTTATAAACAAATAATAATGTTAAATTCGTGTTCTTCAAATAAAGTCAGGAAAAATAAACATTAAATAGCTGCTTTTCGGTTTACTACGAATATCTCCGGAAGTTGTCGGAATTTTCTAAATTTCTCAACGACATATCGATGACCCTTAAATTGCGCAACTTTGCCCCCATATAACAGACTTCGTATCTCTTATGGTTTCCGAGATCCTAATGGTTAGAAGCAAATTTGTTTCACCCTGTATAGATTTCCCACTCCAATGCCAGTTCAGTATAGTTCATGTCAGATAGCTAGCAGTGTATAAGGGATACTCTGTATACGAACTGGTATTATACAAGGTGTTATTTAAGTACGCGGCCAAAGTTCACTCTTTGAGTGATTTTAGGACGAAAAGTTTATATAAACATAGGTCCGGAAATGCATTGTTTCCAAAATACAGAGTGTTCAAGTTCAAAAAAAAAACGGTAATGTACGCCGTTGACTTCTGTCTAATTTTGGTATTTA
Source organism: Pissodes strobi (assembly GCA_016904865.1). NCBI lineage: Eukaryota > Metazoa > Arthropoda > Insecta > Coleoptera > Curculionidae > Pissodes > Pissodes strobi. Next base: position 4,002 of record JAEQML010072248.1, read on the forward strand.
TTTCGGATTAAGGAACTAAAAATACAACTTTTTTGTCCCTTGAATTATTTTCGTATCTTTCTTACTCTTTAGGGAAAAAAAATAAACACCACTACTTATTACATGTCCCTAGACTATATCACAAAAAAGACGATTTTTTTTCTCAAAAACTAAGCGAGATACAAAGATAATACAAGGGATAGGAAAGTTGTATTTTTAGTTGCTAAATTTGAAAAAATATATGATTTTTCAAAAGTGAGTGACTTCCGGGACGCCAATGGACTTAAAAATAATTAATTATGGCTAAATTAGCTCCTTGTAATGTAAATACTACTGCCGAATTTTAACAAAATCGACCACAGAATCTTATTAAGATTTAAAAAAAGAACTATTTTTTTTTAAGTTTGACATCCTGTATCTTGGAAACAGTGCGGACATATGTTTATATGTTTATCTTAAAATCACTCAAGGAATTATCTCCTGAGGTTTGGCTATGTACTTAAAAAACACCCTGTATTATTGACGACAATGAATTCAATTGTTGTCAAGAAACGCGTACCATAAAAATACCGAGAAAAATACCTAACGGTTTTTTATACGTGTTTATGACAAATACTATACCCAGTTAGCATGTAGCCGCTCCTTTGGTACTTTATATCATCTATTTTAACGAAAATTTTTGTGGATTATGAGCGATTGCGAATGGATTGCGATAGGATTGCGAAGGATTGCGTGGATTGCGAATCGATTTCGGGGGATTGCGAAGATTGCGAAGCGATTGCGTCGATTGCGAAGCGACTACGAATGATTGCGATAGTGATTTCGGCGATTGCGAGTGAATTTGTGACAGTATTGCGAGAAGTGAATCACCCCTCGGAAATCTCATCCGATCCGATATATCGAAATTTATATTTACATCGATAAATTTCTTTCGATATATCGCTAATATCGATACAGTGTCGCGATATCTCATTTGATACAATATCTACATATATCGATATATTAATTGCTTTTCGATCCCTAGCCTCGAAGCACTGCTGATAAAAGGTAACAATCCCTCCGCGATATAGTCTAAGGTTATAATATAGGGTGAAACTAATTCGCTTCTCACCATTACGATCTCGGAAACCATATTAGAAACGAAGTCGGTTAAATGGGGTTATTTTTAACCGACTTTATTTGAAGAGATAATATAACATAAATTTAACTGCCACTTTTCCTCCTTTATAAGACAGATGTATTAAATTTTAAATCTGACGTTTCATGTCCGGGCCCCCATCATCCACTTAATTTTTTTAAATATGGACCTGGATTTTTTATTTAATTTTTTAGAAGCCACTTGTCCCCCAAATCCAACGATGTATAACACTTCTTCAATAGCGGTAACATATATTCCCTTCTTAGATAAAATAAAATAATATTCTCATAAGTGAAATCCGGTCAAAAAAGAGCGCCCCATCTCTGTCTAACACATTATCTCTTATGGAAAAAATCTAGATTTGTTGATTTATTGATAAGTGTGATACATCGTTAGTTTTTGAGACCAAAGGCTTTTAAAAAAATAAATCAAAAATCCAGGTCTGTATTTAAAAAAAAAAGTTGACGATGCGATAGGGGCCCGGACACGAAACATCAGATTTAAAATTTGATACCGCCCTCTTATAATGGAGAGAAAGTGGCAATAGTAATGTTAAATGTACGTCATATTATCTCTTCAAATATCCAGGAAAAAATAAAAATAAAATAGCGGCTTTTTCGTTTTTTACGGATATCTCCGGAAAATTTTCCAACTGAATATCCTGCATATTAATAACCCCTAAATTGGGTAACTTTGCCCTCATTTAACAGGCTTCGTATCTCTTATGGTTTCCGAGATCCTAATGGCGAGAAGCGAATTTTTTTCACCCTGTATTAGAGGAACGACAACAGTGTTGTTAACCAAAGGGAAATCTTCGTGGAAATTTCTATTGCAAAACGCAAAACGAGGAAGAAGTAGAGATGGCAATAATATATCGATATATAGAATATGTCGATATATTTACATCAATTTTTGACTTATGATATATCAATAAATACATCGATAGATTCATTAATCCGAGATGAACATTCGCAAGGCATACAAAATATACACATTCGTAGTCCTTTCTATTTGAAATAGATTTTATTCTTATCATCACGATGATCCATTATTCAAGATTCCTGTTTAACAAACATATTTATTGGATCGCAACCAGATTGTTGAATCGCAGTTGATCAAACGGTATAAATACAGGTTTGATTGAAATTCGGTTCTATCGGATCGATTTAAATGGATCATAATTTCGTGTTGTATACGTTGTCTTTGAGTTAAAAATTTCGATTTGTGTTTATTAATAATAATTTATAATAGCACCTCCTCAGATCACAGTTTGGAATTATTGAAAAAAAATGAAAGGATTGTGTTTGAGCTGACCGTACAATATTAGCTGAACAAGTAAATTGTAACTAGTAACATGAACAATTTAAACTGATTAAAATCTCATCTGATATACGGAAATTTATATTTATATCGATACATTTCTTTCAAGATATCAATAGCATCGATACATAGTTTCGATATTTCATTTGATTCAATATATTTATTTATTCTGTCATCCCTAGCTGAAACTGTAGTGGGCCAGTGCGAAGGCCGTAACGCGACTCGATTTTCGGCAACGTTTAAACCGAGGTTTAAAAACACATGAATTTAAATTCTATATTCGGGTACTTTTTGTAAGAGAAAAACTCAATTAGGAAGTATAATAATTTATACCACACTTAACCTTGATAGGTAGTTAAAACTGCGCCATATATAATATAGAAACCCCCCTCCTACTGACTGCCAACGGCAAAAATGATATCTAATTACCTAGTAATAAGTTAAGTTAAGTCATCCCTTCCTCGAATCAACTTTTCCCTGTTAGATATTGGCAGTTCCCACAAAAAGGGTAATTTGCCTCCGGGGGCAACACTGCTAGAGACTGAATTTATCGGTAGTCCCCGCGAATTATATATTATACAAGAAACCCCGCTTGGTGTGAAATATTGCAATGGTCTTAATGGTACCTAATGCGTAATGATATATACAAGGGAGGATCATTGCTTAGAATACCTGCTTATGCAGTGTTAAAAATATTGTATTAGTAAGAAGAAAACAGTACCGTTAAAATCTGGGGCAAATTATTAATACTCGGAAGATTAGCCTCCAAAGTTCGAGTTTTGTGGTTAAATTGGGGTAGAACCACCACCTATACCACTGCTTGCCCAAGGAGAAGGTGGAAATAATAATGACTGATATTTTCCCATTTCCTTTTACCAGGTGAGCTCCCAATGATTTCCATTAGTTTTGAATTGTTTTCATTTATTTTGCTCCTGGAGCGAGCGAAGAAAAGGCTTGAAAGTCACAAAATCAAAACAAGTTATGTAATTATTGGGGATATTAATCATTTACCCAACATTTGAAGGTAAAACAAGGCTTATAAATTGACGATTATCTTATTATATCTATGAAAAATGCGTAAAAACGGCAAAAGCCGTTATTTCCCAAGGTAGGATGTGAAAGAACTCTACAAATAATATAATTGATTACTGCATTGTTTACATTTACATATCGAACTGGGGGCGATACTCGACACATTTTTTTTGCATAAATTGTCTACAAGAACAGGCCAAGGATCTATGTACTTCAAACCAGCCGGATAGCTCATATTGCTTCTATATAAACATTTATATGGGTATTTATAAATATATTTACCTTGAATAATATCGCATTACGGACTTGACGATCTTTAAGTTTTAGGTTAAATTTTGAATAGTGACGCGAACAATTGTGCACCTTCTCATACTTCACACTAGGTTGGGCTTTATTAAAAAATAGTCTGAATAAGTTTGCCCAAGTTGGTTTTTTATTTTAATAAAGTAATTAGGCGTGACAGTCCAGTATGTTTGATCCGAACGATCGCGAGGGGAAACATGTTTTAGATGCGATTATGATCCTTACTGATAGGTTGATTTAAATTTACCACATGTTTTAGTTGGACGTTTCTCTTGTTAGGACCTATTTATAGACACTTTACAATGTGTTTACAAACTCGAAAAGTTCTCAGTGTTAAGGTTCAGTTCTTGGCAGTTGAAATTTCAGTTCAAGATGAACTGATGGCCAGTTCAATGTATAAACTCAATTGGTGAAATGTTCGCTAATTTTCAGGATGTTTGCAAAAGTTGATTAGTTGAGAGATAACCAAATTTTATGTTCGCAGTTCAGAAAGCTTGTTTCAGTGTCAATGTCGAATACCATGGTTGATTTGACATTCGACGGCGCAAAAAATGTATGGTTGCTAAAGAACTAAAACAAGGATGTAACTTTGAATTTTGAAGGAAGTCTGGAAAAAAATGTAAAATGTTTATAGAAGAGCTTCGAAGAATTTTTTTACAGAGTTCCAGGCATTAGGCAATATCCATCAATTGGAAAGAGAATTTATTTCCAGGTGCGATGAGGATTATAATAAAAACGAAAAACAATTCAAAATGCATCAAGGAGAAATAAAACAAAATCTTACTATCTTTTTTTAAGGGCAGAATCGCATTACTGCCGTAAAAGCACCAGCAGAAAATACCGTCATAGTCACTTATCTTCATATATACAAAATGTACCCAATGATTATTGATTAAGGATGAGTGTCAGCGAAATAATACAGGAGTTACTTGTTATGCACTCTACAGTCAAGTGTTTAAAGAAATGATGTTATCCTTTCACAAACCCAACAAAGAACAATGTATGTACCCTATGCAATAGTTTTTTGAGCGGTTCTGATCAGCAGAAACTGGAACTAGAATATTAAAGAAAAAAGCTTTGAGACTTTTGAGATATAAACATAGACAAGAAGCTATCGAAAATTCTTTATTACTTTGTCCTTCCTCCTTCCTTTGACCTTCAGCAAGTCATTCACGTGCCAATTTCTAATGATAATGCTGTATTTTATAAAAAAAATTATGTGTCTCACGTTAATAAGCACCCCATACAGCACGTCCAATTCAAATTACGTCTCTACAAGATATACACGTGAGAAACAAAATATGTTATGATGAAACTAATTGTTGATCTAGTACTGACGTACACATATGAGATACACCTATGTTTATGTTGATAGAATTATGTGATATAATGTCTAATAATTGTATACCGTATGCACTTAAGATTCTAAACATTTTTATATAACGTAAAGAAGGATCATTAGAATGTTGAAATTTGACGTCCGTACATGATGCCTACAAGGTTTAAGTCATATGTATGTGTGATGCTTTATGCAATATTTGTACCTACTGCATACACCACGTAAAAGTGCGATATACACACATGATACAAAGAACTATATATATACACTCTTTAGTTGTGTCTGGTCGTATCCACATTCTACCATTCAAGAAGCACGGCACAGTGCGCGCGCAAGCGTCAGCGTGAGCATACCGGGCATGTGTATCTCCTGTGTATCCTCTTTCCTCTATAAAAGTGGGGTAGTACATCCACATCATATAGCAGCCATTTTTGTTTTATCATTTGGGAAGACGCGGAAGTGTGTGTGTCTCTGTGCACTTTGAAACGGATTATAAGGTATGGTATTGGTAAATTGATAAATACTTTATTACTCCTAGGTACCATTAATATTGGAGCTACAATATTTAATAATATTTATAACCCAAACTAACCCTATGCACCTAAGATTCTTAACATATTTATACAAAGTACAGATGGATCATTGGAATGTTATTGAAATTTAACGTCCGTATAGGTCCCTACATGATGCTTACAATGCTTTAATCTAATTTGTTGGATTTCTAGCTAACATTTTTATGTACCTATAATAACGTAAAGTTAATTGGGTCGTTAGAATTTTGAAATTTAATGTTCGTACAGGATGCTGACAAAGTTTAAATCATTAGTGTGGTGACTATGACGTTAAGTAAAATTTTGTGTATACACCACGTAAAAGTAATAGTACAGTGTAATAACATACACTCTGCAGTTGTGTGTTGTCGTTTCTACATTCGAGGGAGATGGAACAATGCCAGCGCAGAGCGTTAGCATGTTGGCCATTTGTATCTCATGTGGTAGCAGGTAGTAGTCATTTTACCATTTGTAAAGTTCTGGGGTGGTATGCACTTCCTTATTATAGAATACCTAGGCGGTCATGGAAATCCAGTAACGATTATCGCTACACTGATTTTTGATACAAAAATTTTCAACACCCTATGATGCATGTCAATTTAAGGTTCTTTTTTTTTATCAAACCGTAACTGCCCAATTTTATTATTTTTGGAACACTTTAAATCAATAAAGTGTTAAAAATATATCACGGAAATAGCAAACCAGAGTCTTGTTCGTTATTTTTGTCTAATTTTGTAAAGGAAAACGTGGAACTTGTAAATAATGGAATTATAGATTCAGGAATTACATATAAAATCGTAATGGATGCTTACATTTGCGATGCACCGGCACCGGTTCGTTCATATATAGCTCAAAGGCCACACTGGGTATGGATGCTGTAGGAAATGCACAATCCAAGGTCATTGGGTATCACGGCGTATAATGTTCTGCACATTTACTTTTATTAAATTAGAAAGTGAACATCCTTCAGAGTATTTACAGTTACAATCATAACAATTGATCTTTTGTGCTCAGCTTATAGGTACTTTTTTGTATTATTGCAGTGACTTTATGAAAGACTCTTGTCCAATACCCAATTTGCCAAATTTGAGCTCCAAAACGACGTGGCGGTCTGCGAATGGTTACGACAAGCAACCAACCGACTGGAGGATTTTTTTTTGTTTCAAAAAACGAAGAATGGCTGAAAAGAGAGCTGCTGAGCTGCAACAAAGGCTGGCAATGTATAGCATAAGATATATTTGCGTTTTTACTATGTTATTTGAATATTTTCAATACATTTTAATATTCTTGTAAAAGTTCTGTCATTTTCTAGTGTTTTCCTACTTCTGCTTTCTGTTGCACCCATTGATCCGTTCCGTAGTAGTAACTATATAAAGTGAGCGGCTAAAATATGGAACAAATTCATTTCAAATTCGTTTCAAATTCCAAAAAAAAGGTATTGATTTTTTAGAAAAATGCTCCAACACGTCCATTATAATTTTTTGTTCTGCTTTTTTGCTCTAAAAAGAAATTATGCAGGTTGTGTCAAAAAGCAGATTTGACATCAAACTTAATTTATTTTTAAATGGAACACTATTGCTTAAATTCCAATTCTCCATATCTAACTGTTTTGGAGATATTGAAGTTGCCATCAATCGATAGGCTATAAAAAATTAAGACAGGAAAGTGCTACAGTGTTTCATTTAAAAAAAAATTCTGACATCAAATCTACTTTTTTGAAACACCCTGTATATTTTCTTTTTGATGCAAAAAAAAACCGGAACAGAAATTATAATTGACGTGATCGAGCATTTTTCTAAAAAGTCAATACCTGATTTTTAAATGAATTTGTTCTATATTTTAGCCGCTCTTTGTATATTATGTGGAAAGAAAAAAAGGGCGTATACATGGGGCGACGGAGCTACATATACACGGAATAATATATTTACATTCAAATTGAGAAGGACAAATACCTTGTGTAAGCAGAGTTTAAGCATAATACACAATCACTGTGCAGCCGATAACACACTATGGATCACTTAAGTTGTGTATATGTAAATGGTATACTGTGGCTACATTGTGAGGCGGACGTTTAACCTTTGTGCATACGTGTGTACCTGAAATGTGTAAACGTAGCACATTTACCTCGTAGAATTGTGCAACACTGTGTCTGCATCTAGATACATCGTCACAATGTGAACACATCGTAATCTTGATTTGGTGTGCTGTATGGGACACAACTGAAGTGAAACTTCTGAAAGAGATATAAGGAATTAAGTACCTATAATTTTTAAGCTTTTTTTCTTACTTACCTCTTGATGTTAATCCTGTAGAGAAAGTTCTTATTGAAGCTGCTTATTTTCTAAAAGAACATATCGAAGAGCGTTCTGTAGGAGGCAATTTAAACATTGTAAGTGATATTTTAACATATTTAGGAACACCCTCTATTTTTTGTATTTACAATAATTAACACAAGCGCCAAAAATTTCATCAACCAACAGTACAAAGTCAATCAGTAAGTGTTTTTTTGTGTCTCTGCTTGTTATTGATATCAAAAAATATGCGTCTAAAACTTGGCGAAAAAGCCAGAGAGGTTTAAATGGTTTGCCAACAGGCCAGAGCACTAAGCATGAGGTCCCTCAGGGTTCAGTGCTTGGGCCACTTTTGTTTCTTATATACATTAACGACCTGGCTTCCATCAGCATTAATGGATCCTTTATAATTTACATTATTTGCTGCTGATCCAAGAACGGATATTAATTGATAGTGATATTAAAGCGACAATGAAGTGGTGCGACAGCAACATGTTAATACCCAACATTGCAAAAACTAATACTTTGACTTTTAGGTATTCGGTGTTAAATGTAATCCTGAATCCTGAGTGGTGTTCCAATAAGTAATAAAGAGAGTTATAAGTTTCTAGAACGGTTTATTGATACTAAATTGAAACATGAAAATCATATACAGATCGTTCATAGAAAATTGGCGTCTGTATGCTACGGGTGACGAGAATTAATTTAGGTCAGGATCTTATAAAGGGAATATATTTTGCTCCGGTCGTATCACATTTAAGGTAAGATACACGATACACACGATACACCTACACACGGTAGGTTTGTTCCAACCGACCAGAAAACCGTACGAGGGACCGTCATTTCTAGTTGTCAATTTCACTTTTGAAGGTGATAAATAACTTGTCATGTTGACAAACGAATTATACTACTATAAATTACCGTCCTATGTACGGTTTTCATGGTCAGTTGGAACAGAGCTAATATGTCAGGAGCTTGGACGAAATTGCGAACAGCCTGCGCATGACGTCACGCGCGTCGCACGAATCCACGCTAGAAGACATCTAAGCATTGGAATTTGGAATTCCATACACGTAACACGTAGGTGTATCGTATATGGGCCAGTGAATTTTACGTTTTATTCTTTCGAAGTGTTAAAAGCACAAAATAAGTGGTATAAAATATGGTGAATTGTGCAATTGCGGGATGCAAAAACTATACACGAGATACGAAAGGGACTGATATAAGATACTTTCGATTCCCGACACACGAAAACCTGGCGAAACGATGGATAGTTGCTTGCCGTCGAACGGATAAAGTTAATTTAAAAAATAGTAACTGCGACGCTACTCTCATTAATATATGTATTCTGTAAAAATACAATAAGTAATATACTCTTAAGTAGATATTTAGTTTGGTAAATGAAGTTAAATATTTTATTTTTAATTTTGCTAAATTATTCTTGTTTCTATCTTTTGGTTCCATTCTTGCATAGTAGAGTTTATTGAAGTGAAAACTTCTTTAGGTGCGTTTTGCGTTTTTTTTGTGGGGGTTGAATTAAACCACCGATATCGGTGAATGAGACCGAACCGTCATGCTCGGATATGTAACCTCACGCGTCACGCTCCTACTGGCATGTTCCCGTATCGGTAGAGGGCCGAAATTTTCAGGAGATGTAGCCGGGGTAAAAAGAAGATCCTGGACGAAAACGGGACTCCGTACCCCCCACTCCGTTTGGCCAGGAAAACGGGGAGCAGGAAAACTTAAATAATTAATTTCAGAAGAAAGGGAAGAGCTACGGGGTAGAAATTTTTATGATAGATGCGCCCCATGGGGGGGCAACCTTGCACCATACGGGGGGATCGGGGCTCTAATTATTTAAGGGGGGATTTTGGGGGAAAAACATTCCCGTATAGGTAGAGGGCTGACATTTTCAGGGGATGTAGCCGGGGTAAAAAGAACATCCTGGGAGAAAACGGGGGAGAAGGAAATAATAATAAATAATCAATTTCGGGAGAACGGGAAGAGGTACGGGGTAGATATTTTTATGGTAAGGGCGCCCCATGGGGGGCCACCTTAGACCATACGGTGCGGGCCGTATGGTTGATGGTTTTGAATTATTGGAAATTTTTGAATTAACAACAAGAATTCATGAGGAAGCATTAATATATATAGCCGGATATATAGCTCACAAATTTAGGGGAAAATATAACTTAGGAACAGGAACTGAAACTTAAAAAATGAAAATAGATAAGTCGTCACAAGAATGGCTTACTTTTATTTCAAGGGAAAATCTGTTGTATCCAAATGAAGATTTGATACAAGTTACTAAATTAATGGAGTCCGAATTTAACAGTATGCATGGAGAATTTTTGGCAAGTGGAAAATTCTTATTTAAAAAGTTAGTCGATAGAACTATGAACAGGCTAGATGGCAATATTAAAATTCCTTACGAAGTTCTGCTTTGTTTCTCTAGAACCCGCACATACATTAGACTTCGAGATCTTAATCGTAAAATAAGCTTTGAAAATGTAAAAAAAATTAGACCGAAAAGTATCAAAATTTACAAACTATAAAAAAAAGACATAATATTAAGTATTTTTAATAAATTATATATTTTAATGTTAATTAATTGTTTTTAGTTTCTTTTAATTCCCATTGAAACAGATAATAAAAGTCATTAATAGTTCGGTGATTTTTAATGCCATTATTTTTGTCATTCAATATATATTTTTGCATGTTCCATGTTTGTATTTGCTGCTGTACTAAATATATTTTTTTTAAATTAATAATGACCTGCTTTATTTTCAAATACCCATTTTTAGTTTTTATTACATATGTATACGATATATTAAGTATATCTATTACTCTTACATTAACTTGTCAGTGGGTTAATATATCTATATATTCTTAAATCCAATTAAATGTTCCACACTAAATGATCAATCATATTAAATATGCATGATATATAAGAAATAAACGTAGTTCTTATAATCCTATCCATAAGATTGGCATACATACATTTAACTTTTGCGACGCACGTGACGTCACAGGCGGGACAATGACGAAGAACAACATGCGCGCTGACATACCGTGTGTAGGTGTATCGTGGTAAGATATTCAATTCTGGGATTTTGCAAGCAGATAACTGATGAAATATATCTTTGTATTTGCCAAAAGCAGTAGGTACGTTGTATGGTCGGTTCTGAGATGCACTGCATTCATCTGTTTTTTCAGAAACGGATGTCCTTACCTTGATCTCCATTTTTACTCTTTTGACTGTGCATATGGTCCATAAAAAATGTAAGGGTTCGGGCACCGGTGCAGCAAGAGTAACCAGGTTCAAAAGTAGCAATTTGGGATTGTTCATCCAGAAGACAGCATTGAAAAAAAATTCAATTATTTATTAGGGGCTAAAAATGTTTAACCACCTGCATCTGGAATGTAGGGTGGTAAGAGACGATGGTTAAAGGAAAATTATTATACCAGTCTAATGTCAATCTCACCAGCACGAGAGGTAGCAACTCACGTCACCTGGTGACCCCTGCTAGACAACTAACGAGGATCAAATGACCGAGTGACAGCGGTATAACTGTTTACGAGTGTCTCGCGACAGTAATCGTTTTGGCTGCCGTCAAGTTCGAATGTTACAAATGCGGATACAGACATCAAATTCATTCAAAGAAGGGAGATTCTTTGT